>JAMKCH010071901.1:0-17639 GCA_023653785.1 Ophioderma brevispina
ATTATACATTGAAGGATACACGCCACTAAGATACTGGCGCGAATTAGGTGCCAATTGGGTGTAAATTAGGTGCATTCCTTCTTAGACCGCCTTCGGAAAAACATTCACCACTTTAGGTCAACAGACTGTGTTTTAAGTGTTTTGAGCTTTTGTGCTTACTTTACACATGTTATGGCACATCATAAGTTCAAATACACCATAATTTGTAAAATGACTTTAAATGTTCTGGAATGCTTTAATTTTCCTTTTCAAAAAACTTTTAATTATCTTTAATTGGTTTATTTAAGACGTATATATAGTCCAAATTACTTAAAATGGTATTTTTTCTGTAAAGCTTGTTTGAAGATATCAAATACATCCAATCCTCAAAAAATCATATTTTTGGCCAAAATCATCTTTTTTTGCCCAAAAATGCCAAAAAAAATAATTTTTGTTATTTTTTTGGCAACAACCTTATGGAAACTATACATATGAGCATTGATCTGACATTGTTCCAGCTTGTAACAAAAATTCCCACATAATTTTTTTCTTGACACATTTATGATACTTGGCTTGGCTGTCTGATTATGATGGACATCTTCTAACTTAGTAAAAGGTGATTTACAGCACATGAACGATGAACTAATTATCCAAACAAAATTCATGATTTGAAAAGACACTATGACAAGACAAATACGAAAATATGAAAAAGCAAAACCCTAAACCCCGCCTCAAAAAAGGCGAAAACCCCAGATTTTGCGAAACGGAGCGAGAATAATGTTAAGGTTATCTTTTTGCCCCGGGTAAATAATATTTGTTCTTTCTTGCCCCAAAGGGTTCAAATTTGGTCAAAAGTCCACTTTGCCATTATTTTGCAAAAGCATTACAAAACTTTGTCAATTCGCACAAGATTTTTTTAAGAATGAACGTAACAAATCACACAAATTATGTGAAATCTTAAGCACACAAATGTACAGTACTGCCAAGAACCAACATAACAACCTGACAGGAGTTATAACACTTTCTACTGCCACAGATTTTGATTCAAGTTGTAACATTTTATCCTTCTGTTATAGTGCAGTGGTTATTGCCCTTATAGTAAATGTATGTGAGTTGTAAACTTCTCTTTTCATCTCAAGTGGATGTTCCTAGGTCTGGGGTAAAGTGGGAAAATGCAAAAATTTGACCAAAGTTTTTAAAAAAAGTACTCATGCCATTATTTGTCAAAATGCATACAAATTTGTAAACTCGCAGAAGATTTTTAAATAATGGTAAAATCACAAATCTTCCATAAAATCACCAAGATTCTGCTAAATCACAAAATTCAAATTAAAATTTGTAACATCGGCAATGATTTTCCTGTAAATTGCAGCAGAATTATGTTTAAATCGTTCACAAGAATCTGTTAAACACAAGGTTATGTTAAATCGCCACACATTCGTTACAAAGTGCACAGAGTGTTCATAAAATCGCAACAAAGTACATCCAATCGCAATAAGAACTTTGTAAAATTGTCAGGAATTCCCTTAAAATCACATATAGGGCTTGATTTGAAGTCTTGAGAAATGATAAAACAAAATCTTGGAGGAAATTTGGAGAATTGAATGAAATTTCAATCACAGATCTCTCAAAATCACATAAAATTTCAAAGACTTTACGGTTTGAAATACATGTATCTTTTATTCACATAACAGATTGCGATTTCCACTTTGTCCCCAGTGACATGGGGCTTTTTAAGCTGTTGAGGTATTACATATATGACATAGTCTCTAAAATCTACTAGATAGAACATGCTACACAGATCTCAAAAATCATATTTCTGCCCATAAATTCCTGTTTTATTGGACTAAAATTCTGTCCCCAATTTGAGACATGTTAACACATACCTAAACTGAATGCAATGGTATTTCAAGTCAGTTTCACAGCTATTTTAGAGCCATAAACATGGATGTTTTTAATGTGTTTTTTAATTTTATGTTTTTTAGTTTTATTGTATTTTGTAACTTTGATTTTTCACTCAATATCAACAATAAACACATCTGATCTTCGGAGTCGTAGAGAAATAAGATAATGTCTTATAATAAATCAGGCAATTTGTGGCTAAACATAAGTATCCCCTGAAGAGTAATATATTTTAAATTTGCAGAATAACCTTATGAAGTGAAGAATACGTCTGTAGAATATTCGAAGCAAAAATTTGATGACAAGAAGAAAACACAGTGTCCAAAGATATGAATCTCCTCCCTTTACGTGTTGTAGTAAACCCTGTTTACGGGCCCAACCGACCGACCTTGATTTTGCAGTTTTGCAGAATTTTTTTTTTTTTTAGTTTTTCAAAAATAACAAGTAAAATCAAGCCTGTTTTTAGGTCCCAAATTTATCAATTTTGGCATTTTTTTAAGAAATTTTGTAAAGTTAAAAAAAAAAAAATTTTTCTCTTGATTTTTCCAGATTTTTTTGACTATTTTAGGAGGCCAATTTTGAGTCTCCAGAAAAGAAAAAAAAAGAAAAAATTCGCCCGACCGACCGACCCTACTCAGAAAGGTCGCTCGCCCATAAACAGGGTTTTTCTTTTTTGTCGCCTTATGGGGTATATCGTCACTAAACTTGTTAGGAACATGCTAAATCTGATTTTTGACGATTTTTTTTTTATTTTCGTTGAGCAAATCATATTGCTCTCTGTTAGCTTGTTCCCCATCTAATTTGGCCCTTTCACTGCCAGTGCTCAAAGTACTGGGTACTTACAAAAAATAGGGACAGCAGTCCCGAATAGGTCGTTCCGTATGACCTACCCTAAGTCACCCCTGAATGACCTTTGACATCCCCATGTGTTACGCCTATACGTAAGACCGCTTGTCTCATTGTACAAGCCAACCAAGTATCCAAAGGTTTATACTTAAATGTGTTGATTAACAGGACGGCCACAGAGACAGACACACGAATCAGGCCGACATAAGGTCTTTCCGAATTGCATGGACGACCTAAAATGAAATATAAAACTTTTTAGTTAATCTCGGTCTTTACTCAAACTACTACTTAATATAAACTGGGTATACTTCTGCTTTTATCTGTCTCGACTGCTTTGTAAAACATGAATCAAATCTATCGAGAGAAGTTCATTACCCATCCAATTTTAAAGTGCTTTAGAATCCCGTGTGTATCATTTCTCCCTGTTTTTCAATTTTTTAAACCAAAACGGGAGTCTTTGCCTTTTGACATAAACACACCTGCTAAAAGTGTTTACCGGTTCTCCTGACAATATATGAACTATAGATCTATAAACAATGATGCCTCCTACTACGTAAAATGTGGTGCTTTGTCTATTGTCTTAGAGAAAATCCTAATTTTCCTTATTTTTAGCCAATAAAAGACCTTTTTTCCCCCAAAACACCCAATGTAATACACTTTTTAAACCCCAAGACTCTTCATCAACAATCTATAAAATAAAGATCTTATGATTAACAAAATGCCACGTACCACATCAGATCCTAGTGTGTTTGGCTTAAAAATAAAAATTGTGATTTTTCTTGTAATTTTAGCCCCAAATATTTTTTTGGCAAAAAACACCCCTCGCCAACGCAAAAACACCATTTTTTTTACCACAACCATCATATTCGGAAGTTCGACATTATTCTCATCGAAAAAAAGTTGGTTGTATTTTGTTGTACCGAGGGGAGGGGTTCCCGACCAATTTGCAGTCCTGACCGCTCTCCACTATTTGCTCCTTTTTGTGTCTCATTTGGGGCACCATGTGAAACTTTTATGGATAATTAAACATAATATTTCCCTTTATCGCCAATTTATCGGCGATTTGTTTATGTATAAAATTATCTGATAAACATCTAACCTCTACTACGGTCATCGGAGTTTTGGAGGATATTGTTGTGCAGTTTTTTGAGATGTTTTCGTTAGAACCCTTATCAGGAATTTTGCTAAGAGTGGAATTCGTAAGATTTCTAAGGAGTGGAATTCGAAGCTGTTACAGAATATAGATATATAATTATGTATTATTCCCCTTCACATGGTTGCCCCGCGAGCCTCAGGCCATGTGTTTCGTACTTGCTCATACTGGGGTGTTGCGCGGCTTTTTCCTTGGCCAGTTTACTCCCCCATGAGTCCACACCTAGACCGCCAGTGCATGTTTGGGATATGTCCCGGTCTCGTGTCTGCTCTCTGCTCCCTTTCCCTTGCATTATTTATATAATTTATCTTTATTTTTTTTTTCGCCCTTTCTATACCTCGCGGTGAACTTGTTTTCTCACAGTGTACGTACTACCATCTCGTGGCGGATATGAATCTTCAAATTTTTTTCTCAAATTTTTTTGGGGTTGCCCTGGATGTCTCTGTCTCCCGTCTTGTCTCCTTGGCCTATTCTGCTCTACCCTTTTGGAACTCCCGATTCTCGTTGCGGTCATCCTATCGGCTCTAACACCGTTACAAGTATGTTTTACTTTTGATGTGGCAGAATGAAGGAACCGCTGCTAGATGTTCTGGATGTAAAGAGTTTCTTCTATGACCATACAATTGAGACCCGCATGAACTATGTGTGAAGCACCTGCAGAAGCTGTTCAAGAGAGAGACCTTGTAATATACACAAAGGTAGACAGAAAAAAAAAAAATTGGAGATCCAGAAATTCCAGTTGATGAATTGGACATGTATATGGAAGAAAGTTAAAGAGACAAAGGCCAAGGCTAAGTCAGCTCATCTCCGTTCCGGGCTCTCCCTCCGGGTCGTTTCCCGGTGAAGCTTCTACCACCTCTAGCACTCAACCTAGACTACTTCAGAGCCGCAGTTCTATCTACCTGGATCTAAGCTTCCATGACGTATTATCTACGGTTGCTACATAGGCTATTAGACAGTTGTTATTAGTGCAAGTTTTGTCCAGCCCCCTCTGCAGTTGTGATGATTAGGGCCTTTGATTTATATAATTCCGCGTGGATTAAGTGATTACTTACGACTGAACCTGGTCTATGTCCACTCCGTCCATTCATGGTGATTGGAAGATTATCAACAACGGTTTAGTAGCCCGACGGTGCCGTCTTTATACGGGTCGAAGAAATCCAGCCGTGACCTATTGACGGTACAATACCCTCACAGTGATCTAACTAACGGCGTCTCGGTCCTCCCAGGCCGATAGAATGTCTCCAGCCCAGTCCAGTTATATTCACAATAATTCAGGTTGGCTCTTTTATAATCCGGGGTGTGAAACTTAAACAACCTCATCCAGTCACCGCGTCCGTGGTGTTGCAGTTGATTAAGACTGAGGGTGACTCCATGGCGGCAGTATTGAAGCCCCGCGGCCTTTGTTAAGACTTATTGATAACGGATATGTTATGAATAACGGTTCCGGTGGTACTCGTAAGTCTGGGTCGGCTTTTCTGCGGCTGGGTGCCCGTATGGGCTTAATGTTGTAGAAGTAATTAATGAGTATGATGATAATTCTATAATCAGCTCTGTACCTCTTTACGGCAAACATGTATCACGCCCCATGGCTATGAACTCATTATGGTTGCAAGCAGGGGCTTGCCGATGTTACGATAGTAACCCGACGGGTCATGCGTTTATTTGTCAGAGGAAGATGAGACCTTGTATGGCGATAGTGGACTTAGATATTCTTTCAATGAAAGACAAGTTTCCCCGCCTTGGGCTTCGAAGAAGTTATTTGTTCGGAGAGGTGTTTACGATCCGAAAGTTAATTCTCCACTTTCTTCCTTCCACGACTACAGTTGTTTCCTCCGGTCCGTCAGTCCTTCCACCTATTAACGCTTTCCGGGCCGTCTACGTGGTTCTCCGGGTGTGAATTATTCACCCGTTCCTCCGCCGATCAAAAAAACCCGTCGGGTCGCCATCGTATTCTTCGATTCAAATTATACTACCACTTCTCCATCGTGTGCCAACCGTCGGTCAGTCCTTCTGTCTCAAGGCCTCAAAGAGAGAGTTCTCCAAGTTCTAGAGTTAGAATCTATAACCTGTGAATAAGGGAAGTCTTTTTCACACCATGGTTACTGAATCCTGAATTTGTTACGTCTGATTATGTGATAGTGATCTATCCTCCTCTCATGACTCTTGCAATAAGTGATTCATCGTAACAAGAACTTCCTCGATGTCAGCGTCCTAGTGGATACAGTCCAGTGACTCATTAAGGCTACTCAACCAATACCGGCTGATGCTACTCCGCTCATTGCACATTCTAGTCAAGTCGACTTCCATCTAGAGCGCACTGGTGATAGCTTGGGTAGAGGCTCAGATTTGAGGGATGATACTAAATTGAACGAGAATTTCCCAATTTTATGGAGCTCCTTATTCTGTTGACTCTTTCCTGACGAAGATTTTGAAGACCTACAGTACCTATCTCCCATGTTGCTGCGCCCCTTTTGGCAGCCGTTTTGGTTCATCGAGTTTGAAATCTGTTCTGTATTTCTAAGACTCTATTCTTCAGACCTTGGTCTAGCGCTAGGCTTGTAAGAAGTCGTGGAACCTTTCATTCCTGTTACAGCCGATTTAAGACAGACTTTTGATAGGTTCATATCAGATTTGGACTGACATCAGATGAAGACTCCCCTTCTCATATGGATTCCTGAGTCTTTCCACATGTGGAGGAAGATTTTTAATTCTTCTCAGCTCCTATGGTTCCACCCCATGCTGGGATAAGATGAGGTCTGATGAGAAGACTTTCTGCAAGCCAAGACAATGCCCACCAGCCGGTGTTGAAGGCAGTTCTTCTGAGAAACATAAGGAACCTGTTCATAGAGTTGATTCTTGGATGGGGCATGGATGTTGATCTTCGACTTTTGGAACAGATGGCCCGTAATTGGATGTGCAACTTCGATTGTAGCCTTGTTTCTCTTAGCCTCCTTATGAATGCTTTATTGGAGCCTAATGTAGTGCTGTCTAATGAAGATTGGAGATGCCTTTAGACTGGTGAGAGATCTTCATCAGTTCTGAGCTTTTACAACAGATTTGCTTACAAATTAGTGCTCTGAGAAGGAAGAATACAGTTGACGCTTTGAATTTTACAGCCAAAGAAGTTCTCCTTAATGCTCCTAGAGGTAAGATCTTTTTGGGAAGACAGTGGTCTAGCTTAGCCTCTCAAGAAGAGGAACGAGTTTGCTGCTGATCAAGTTGCAAAGTCTACCAACCAGAGTTTCTTCCATATTTTAGACCGTATATATCCAAGACCTACGATTAGGGTTCGCAGAAGGACTCCGCTCCTAGTTATTCTCCTGCCTACGAAGAACAGAGTTCATTTCGGAATTTGGTCTATGCCGCTAACAGACAGCAAATCCAACTAAGAGTCTCTAGACAGTACAGAAGTTATTCTTCTACTCCCGACGTAGAAGCGCCAGACGTGGCGCGATTAGGGAAGCAGATACAATTACTCCTACCTACCTATGATGCCAGTGGAGGGGCATCTACAGTTTATTCCTCCGGCGTGCTGGTCGATAACTCGTATCGATGGTTCGTTAAACAACTTTCAGGAGATTACCATTTGCAGTTACCGCTCGTCCGCCGATGAAAGTCAGTTTTTGCTCTACACTATGCCAAAAGAGACTTCAAGGCTATGATTTTTGAGAAACGAAGTGAAGGAATTTTAGGCAAGATGCATTTTCAATAATAAAGTATATGGAAGGATTCTATTCGTTTCTTCTACCATCGAAGAAACAGGAGACCTCAGACCGATGCAATGTTACGCCCCTAACAGATACTATATTCGTCCGAGCTTTTCAGATGGTAACTCTCTCAGCTGTCGCAAAGAGTTGAAGAGGGGCTGGTTCGGCGCGACTTTGGATTTAAAAGACGTCTACCTTCATGTTCCAGTTTTTCCTCATCAAGAGCTTCGCTCAGTTTAGACAACCAGTCTACCAATTTCGAGTTCTGCCATTCGACTTTCTACTGCTCCGCTTACCTTTACAAGACAGTGAAGACAGTGAAGACATCTGAGAAGAGGGGTATCCAATCTTTGCCTATCTCGATGATTGGTTGTTTGTATCTTCAATCTAATCAAGTCGATAATTCAGCTTACTTGTTTATAAGACGGTGAAAGAGCTGGTTTTCATGAAAACCTAGAAATTTAATCTCATCTCAGTCCGAAGCCAAGTTTTTAGGAGCAATTCTGTACTTGAAGAAAACCAAAGTTTTTCCTACAGAAGTGAGAGAATCCACGAACTGTGAATAGTATCTTTCTCACTTCTGAAAGAGAATTTATCTCCTGCTCAATCTATGGCTCAGCTTCTTAGGAATGCTTGCAAGCTTAGTAGACCTTCCCTTGTTCCGTAAGCCAAGCTCGGTAGCACCTACGATGTTATGCCAAAGAATTCTTAATTGTGGGAAAGAGGTTCCACGAAATACCTCCTCGAGTTAATACCACGACGGATGCTTCAAAGACAGGTTGGGGAGCAGCCTGAAAATAAAGGGATTTGGTCAAAGATCCTAAGGAATCTCCAATAAATATGCATAACGTTCTAGCGGTCCTAAACCGCTCTTTAAGCGATTCAAACGAAGAGAAGGGGGAGGGGGGGGGGGAAGGTGGGAGGGAAGGTTTCTGTGAGTCAGTGAACATCAGATCAGACAATTCCACTGTAGTTGCCTACATCAACTACCGAGGAGGAACAATAGTATCTCATTTCATTGCAACCATCCGCCTCTCACTTGGTGCCAGTATCATTCACACCCTCAAGGCGGACATCTACCGAGAGTTATCACTTTCTAGAAGCCGCTTTTTCGCAGAGGAAAATCATCCAATGATTGCTTATTCGGTATCAACTGTGAGTGGCATCTCAACAGCCATGTATGCCATATGATTTTTCAAAGACTTTACAAGGCCATAGGAAGATCTGTTTGCAACACAAGAATACCAACTCTCAACATACTGCACGTGGCTAGCGGCCTAGAGCCTGGTGGGAGAGACTGCTTTACAATAAGTTGGGAGACCGATTGCATAACCTTTCCACCGTTACAATTCTGGCGAGGACTAACAAAGTTACAGCAATCAGTCAAGTAAGATGCTGCTTGTAGGCCCATTTGCCATGTCCGGTGTGGTTTTTAAGACTGGTCAGCTTGTTGGAAGACCATCCAAGCTGATTCTTTTAAGGCAAAATCTGTTGGTGGACGGAAGAAACAAAGAGTGTCCGCTCCAAAGTAAATCTCTACACTGACGTGTGGCCTTCTCAAGCTCGCCTGAAATGCCAAGGTTTTTCAGAGATCTGCCGTCCTGGCGGCTGGAGCAAGAGGAAGTCAACCTCCATTAGCTACTATAGTAGACTTCGACGCTCCATGTCCGGTGCAAGAAACACAAGGTTGATCCGCATTCTGCCTCTGTCGGAGACGTGGCTAACTTCCTGACTTCACTCTTTCAAGAAAACCTCCAACATTCAACTATTCGAACTACCTGTCTGCCATCGCTACTATACATGAAACCCGGACATAATTAGAGAGATAAGATTCTCTCGGACTCATTTAAGGGATGCTTAATAAACGCCCTACTTTTAGAAAGCTCACTCCATCGTGGGACCTTCCATTGGTCCTTCAGTACGTCGCTCAGCGAGCTGTTTAACCGTTTATAAGCCCTCTTCTCGATTAAAAAACTAGTATAACAGCATCCTACTGATGGCTGCAATCTACAGACATGTTTCAGAAACCATGCGTTGTCTACAGACAAGAATATATGAGATTCCTCAGAGTCTCACAGTCACCTACTTCTTCGTGCTGGTTTCATGGCCAAACACAGACCACTCAATTTTTTATGCACCTCAGCCTATAGTTCTTCCAGAGCTTCCAAGTTAGGTGATCTGAGATAATGCTGGTGTTCAGTCAATCTCTCCGACCTTATTTACTACCTTACTGCCTTCTTAATGAAATCTATGGATCTTCATATCTGACCACGTCTTCATCACTACAATTAAACCTTACAAACCTGCAACAAAGCAAAACATTTCACACCGGTCACTTCCCTCATCTCTGATGCTTGAAAGTGAAAGCCTCGTCCCTGGACAGTAACATCGCCTTAAACCGCATGCTCATTAAATTAGAATCAGGCAACATCTTGGGCTTATCACTTAGGAGTGAACAGATCTGATATAATGGAAGCAGCAGGATGAGGACGCCTACTACGTTTCAGACGTTTATATGAAAGACGTCCTACAATTAACCAAATCGATGAGCCACCAACCTTCTGTCATCAAGCAGTCATAGTAAGAGATGGATGCCAATGCATCCTATCACATGCTCATAATGTGAGGAGTGCCGGTTTTTTATTATAACTATAATTGTTTTGATATAATGTGCTGATGTTTAACCTGTTATCATGTTTTATATATATATGGCATTACATTTGGGCAAAATTATTTCATCTTCCATTTAAACTTCACATGGCGAGAAACCCCGCAACACCTGAGACTACCGGCGTCCACTTTACTCCATCTAGTGACCAGTGTGGCAGTTCATGCACTAGTTGGATCATTCGTATGTATAGAATGGATGACATAGAATAATTACTCACCAAGGTTGTATGATAATATTCTATTTTTATACATGTATACTTTACGAACTGATCCAACTAGTACCCTCATCCGGCCCTCTTCCCCGCAAGTGGGAAGTCAAAAATTAGCAAAGATTTGGTATGCCAGTGACGTCATGGATTGGCGTACCGATGCTAGCATTGGACCGCTACTGGCATGGGCTCACCGAAATTTTTAATGTGGCCAATAGGGGGTGTCTCAAGGCCTTTTTGAGCCAAACCCACAGTAGGATCATTCGTAAGTATACACGTAACAATAGAATAATCTCACAACCTTGGTGAGTATATTCTTCCGTACGATCTGGTAGATGACCAAATCTCCTGTGAGGACTTCCCAAAGTAGCACAGTCATGTGCCCCTCATCTCTGGTCTTAGTGTTTGGTGCTCTTTTCTTATCCAAATAGATTCTTTAATAATATGGTGGCCACATATCACAACTCCTAGCTGTCAAGGATTTGCATGTTCCAGTTGATATTGTTGGAAAGCATTATCTTCTATTGCAGTTTTTGATTCATTATTTGCTGGATTGTTTCTTAGTTGTTTTACAAATTTATTTAACTCTTTCCCGTTTTGTCAGATAGGTATCCTTAAAGGGGGCACTTCTTGATTATCAAGCCTCGTCCCCCCGACTTACCTCAAACAAGTTTTAAATTTTTATATCATCCAAACCGTTTTATTAGTATCCGCATGTGTACCTAATCTTATGTGCAATTCTGGTGTATCTGCAAGAATTCTCAATTTCCGTATTTTCTGGTCCGTAAACAGACAGAATTATAGCATAGTGGCCCATCTTGAACTGTGGGAAACAAGCATTTGCTCATAGCCCAAAACCCTCAAGGTCGGGATCACTAAAATGTGTGAATAAGCTTTTCCCGAGGATATCTAGTGAAACAATGTATCTATATTCCAGGATACCGATTCATTGATAACTAATAATATCAACCTTGTTTTATTAGATATATATGTTTTTCAGCGTTTCGAGACCATTTTTTATGCTGATTCTGAATCCGATGGATGCCAGAACGAGCAACCTTGAGCATTTTTGGGTAGAAATGCAAGAATCTAAAATGTCCCACCAAAACCAAACATTCATCTCTTGGTCACTCAACGTGTAATATTTTCAGCCTGTCTCGTTAACATTCATTTGTGATCAATTACTAGTTATGAATCTGGCAACCACATAATCACTGAATTTCAAGCTGGCTTCATACAAGAAAGTGTCTGATCGCGTGATCTACTTTTGACTGGCAGTTGGTAATTTAGTAGATATCCCGGTTTGGCAGTCAAGAAATTCTTAAAAATAAAATAGTTTTTTAAAAATGTGATTATAATTCCTTCATTATAGGACCCAAAATTGCTTCCGATACTCTAAAACGGCTATAATTGATAGCTTTGTCTAACCTACTACTGCAGTGTCTGTGTATATCCCTGTCAGTCAATCAAATCAATTTACCATCATTAGATACCTCAGAGGAATCGATGCATGAGATGCCACCCATGAGTGGGTATCCAATAGGCTGGAAATGGCACTTACTTAGTGGTGAAAAATCCACACACAATAGCCTAGAGATATATGTTTCTTTGTGTTTGTATGTTTTGGGCAGCCATTGGCATCCATATGGGATATTTGATTAATAACGACTCATGACACATAGATAACTACTGTGATTTTTGGAAGTGATCTCTAACTAAAACACAAATATATCTTTAGCCTACTACGTGAATGAATTACTGACCATTATTGATTGACATTTGCAGCCATATTGAACTCCTATCAAGGATGCTATCTTGCAGACATTTTCACGCTGGGTCACTTCCCTCATCTCTGATGCTTTGAAAGTGAAAGCCTCGTCACTGGACAGTAACATCGCCTTTAACCCGCATGCTCATGAAATTAGAAGTCAGGCAACATCTTGGGCTTTTCACTTAGGAGTGAACATATCTGATATAATGGAAGCAGCAGGATGGAGGACGCCTACAACGTTTGAGAACGTTTATATGAAAGACGTCCTTACAAGTAACCAAATCGTGGCCAAAACCATTCTGTCAGCAAAGCAGTCAGAGTAAGAGGAGGGATGCCATGCATCCTTATCAACATGCTCATAAGGTGAGGAGTGCCAGTTTTATTATAACTATAATTGTTTTGATATAGATGTGCTGATGTTAACATGTTATCTGTTTTTATATATATATGGCAGAACTACATTGGGGCAAAATTATTCAGCTTTCCATTTAAACTTCACATGGCGAGAAACCACGCAGCAACTGAGACAACAAACCGGCTCCACTTCCTCCACCTAGGGACCAGTGTGGCAGTCCATCACTAGTTGGTCAGTTCGTTCATGTATATAATGGACTGAAATAGAAATATTCTCACAAAGGTTGTGAGATTATTCTATTTTATAATGTAACTTACGAATGACCAACTAGTAACCCCTATCCAGGCCCTAGCTTCCACGCAAGTGGAAGTACAAAAAATGAGCAAAGGAATTTTGGATGCCAGTGAAGTCATGGATGGGGCGTACGCTCCTAGCCATGGACCGCTACTAGGCTAATGGGCGCACCGAAAGTTTTAATGTGGCATAGGGGGCTTGGTCTCAAGGCCTTTTGAGCACCCAAAAATATGCACTAGTTGGATCATTCGTAAGTATACATGTATAAAATAGAATAATCTCACAACCTTGGTGAGTATATTTCTTCAGACTGATCATGGTAGATGACCAAATCTTCTGTGATGAAATTCACCAGAAGTAGGCACAGTCATGTGCCCCTCATCTCTGTTCTTAGTGTTGGGTGCTCTTTTTCTTATCCAAATAGATTCTTTAATAATATGGTGGCCACATATCACACTCCTAGCTGTCAAGGATTTTGCATGTTCCAGTTGATATTGTTGGAAAGCATTATCTTCTATTGCAGGTTTTGATTCATTATTTGCTGGTTGTTTCTTGTTTGTTTAGCAAATTTATTTAACTATATTCCAGTTTGTCAGTTATGTTCCTTAAAGGGGCACTTCTTGATTCACAGCCTCGTCCCCCCGACTTACCTCAAAAAAGTTTTAATTTTTATATCATCCAAACCGTTTTATTAGTAATCCATGTGTACCTAATCTTATGTGCAAATTCGGTTGTATCTGCAAGAAATTCGCAATTTCGTATTTTCTGTCCGTAAACAGACAGAAATTATAGCATAGTGGCCTATCTTGGGACTGTGGGAAACAAGCATTTGCTCATAGCACAAAACCGCAAGGTCGGGATCAACTAAAATGTTGTGAATAAGCTTTTCTCCACAATATCTAGTGAACAATGAATAATAGTCCAGGCTACAGATTCATTGATAACTAATATCAACCTTGTTTTATTAGATATATAATGTTTTTCAGCGGTTTCTAGACCAGTTTTTTATGCTGATTCTGAATCCGATGGATGCCAGACGAGCAACCTTGAGCATTTTTGTAGAAATGCAAAGAATCAAAATGGCCACCAAAACACAAAACATTCATCTCTTGGTCACTCAAAAGTTGTAATATTTCAGCCTGTCTTGTTAAAACATTCATTGTGATCAATTAACATATGATTCTGCAACCACATAATCAATGAATTCAATATGGCTGTCAATACAAGAAAGTGTTTGGATCGCGTGATCTACTTTTGACTGCCGGTTGGTTATTTAGTATCTATCCCGGCTTTTGTTTTGGCAGTCAAGAATTAATATTAAAAACAATAAGAATATTTTTGTAAAAATGTGATATAAATTCCTTATTCTAGGACAAAGATGGCTTCCGATGGCTATAATGATAGCTGTGTCTAACCTACAACTGCAATGTTTGTCTGTGTATATCCCTGGTAAGTCAATCAGATCAAATGTACACATCATAGAAATCAGCGAATCGATGCATGTAAGATTGACACCCATGAGGGGTACCCAATATGGCTGGAAATGGCACTTACTTAGTGGCGGAAAATCCAAAAAAAAAACACCAAGTAAGAGATATAGTTTTCTGGTGTTTGGAGGCGGGTTTTTGGGCATTCCATGGTCTCATATTGGGAATTGATGAATAAACGACTCAATGACACATAAGATAACCTACTGGATTTTTGGAAGTGATAATCGAACTATAAAACCCACAAAATATATCTTTAGCCTACCAGCGTGAATAAATTACTGACCATTATGATTGACATGTGCAGCCATATTGAACGCCAATTGGCGTAATCATGCAGACATCAATCACTTTGATTATGTTATGACATATAATGCTCTGATGAGTTATAATGATTATACACAAACATGGCAGCCTTTGGCTATTACAAAGTCAATGAAATTTTGCCATTTTGGAGCAATTTTGAAGTGTGTATGATAGATGGATTATCAAATTGTTGAAAGCTATTCATAATGGGTTTCTATTAAAATATTTATTGCTGACTAATAAAGCATTGGGATATATACCAAGTTACCCTTCTACAGTCAAAAGTAGATAATTCAGAGGCTTTGTTGTATTGGCAGCCATATTGACTGGGTTAATACGGTGGTATGAATCATATTTTAATTGGTCACAATGGGCGTTTTGATTGGACAGGCAGAAAAAAATTACAATTTTGATTAATTATAACATATGAATTTTTTTTTTTTTTTTTTTTTTTTTTTTTTTTTTTTTTTTTTTTTTTTTTAAAAATGTTCAAGGTTTTTCAGTTCTGGCATCCATCGGATCAGATTCAGCAGGAAAAAAATAGGCTAGAAACTGTTTTTGAAAACATTATATATATGTATAACAAGGTCACATGGGCTGTAGCCTGGACTATACAAACATAAGAGCTGGAATCAAACAATGCACTCTTTAAGTTTCTTATGTTCTTAAAAGGGATTAGCAGCAATTTGCTAATCTGAAACATCAAAAAAATCATTCAAAAATTCATATTTTTAATTTTTATTACCGGTTTGGATATGCGGAAAATACGGCAAGTGGTTGGTGAAATCTGGGATTAAAGACAAGGCAAGTACTTTTTACTGATTCGGTAATTTCTATATGTGCGTATCAAAATTCAGACTTGAGATTAAAAAAAAAAGCCTTTCTCGGTTGACAATAAGCACCAGATTTTCAGCGTGTGATTGTGCGCCATGATCAATTAGTTTTGACCTTCAAAACACAAATATTCTAGTAGGGTTATGAACGGGAATCCCATTCTAGAAGTTGGGGGGGGGTAGGAAGAAGGTTTGAAGATGTTTTTTATTTAGGTTTGAAAGGGTGATGAAATTCAGAATTTTTGGGTTCCAACCCGGGGAAATGTGGGGGTGACACTTTGTAAAATAAGGGGGGTATATAGTGTAAAGGTACAAATGTGTACAGGGGTAAATTTGAAATCAAGTCCAAAATTGGGTTTAAATGTACACCAATGTATTTGTCTTCAGTAATGGATTAAAAAAATGTATAGTTGTTAGGGTTCGATTTTGGTTACGGGGCTACAGCCCTGATAAGAGGTTCGAGGTCATTCTGGGGCAAAAAAAATCCAGTGCTCAGATTTGTTGAAAACCCGGGTCAAAATTATTGCCCGGGCATACTGTAAAGCAGAGAAAATCAATTTCAATTCTTTGGTGGACAGCTCTGTATACAATTGAGGTCATGGTTTTTGTTGACCCCTATAGACCCCTGTAGGCCCTTGTTACATTTTGCCCATGAATTACGAAACCAAATGCCAAACCAGTAATATAAGGCAAGACGAACAATTTGACACCAGTTTCAACGGAATCGAAGCCACTGGGTATGGTGTCCCCCCAGGATGACCTTGAACCTTAATAGGGTTGTACCCGTTTAACTAGTCGGAACCTGGGACAAAACTATACATTTTTTTAATCCTCCTATAACGAGAACAATTACATGGTGTACATTTAAACACAATGTGAATGATTACAAAATTACCCCTGTACAAATTTTGCCCCCCTTATTTTACAAATTCCCCACATTTCCCGAGGTTGGACACCAAAAATTTGATTCAGCACCCTCAAACTATAGAAAAAAACATCTTCAGAACCTTCTTCCCCAAAATTCTAGAATGGGATTCTTGTTTATACCCTACTATATTAATCTCTGTTTATTCTGTATGGTTTGTTAAACCAC
This sequence comes from Ophioderma brevispina, assembly GCA_023653785.1. Classification (NCBI taxonomy): domain Eukaryota; kingdom Metazoa; phylum Echinodermata; class Ophiuroidea; order Amphilepidida; family Ophiodermatidae; genus Ophioderma; species Ophioderma brevispina. The sequence continues at coordinate 16,609 of JAMKCH010071901.1, forward strand.
AATCAGCTGTTAGTACAGATTTTGATATTGTGGAGACGGATGACAAATTTCCACAAATAATTTTTTTCACTATTTCACGTTTGTTTCTAAATTGATGCACTTATAGTGGAATTGTAAACATTAGCCCTGATTTATAAGTTTAAAAAAATGCATTCCACAATTTTTTTTCGATGCTCTCGCATTATCGCCGCTAATCCCTTAAGTATATGTTTCACAAGGTGACGTAGCTGCTTCACCCACACAAGGCTGCCTAAAATCGTACACAGTACCTCATTAAATTCACCCATGGTACTGAGTGGTCCCTTTATCTTTAGGAGTGGGTCCCTTTTACCTATAAGATCACCAACTTTCCAAGTGTAGTTATGGGGACTCAGAAATGTCATAATGGGGTCTCCTGAAGATAAAGGTGCATGTCCATGCCAGAGGAAGTATTGCAAGTTTAACTGGCAGTATTGTTTTGTATTTCTATGTTAATACGAGTTTATTTTGCTCTACTTTGTTGTGCATTAAAATATGGGTAAATTTAAAGGTTTTCAGTGAGATGTATTTTCACAGTATCAGGTGTCCTTAAAAATCAAAAAGTGACAGATTTTGCATCAGAATGAAACTTTCCATCTAAAATGTCCCATTGAAAGGATTAAGCTGAGAGCAATATTTCTTTGCGTAAAAAAATTGTCAGATTTTTTTTTAATTTTATAGGAGAAAATACAAAATTCAGCAAATCAAAAATCAACAATTTTAAACAAATCAAATCACCTTTCTCCTGTCTTTTAAAGGTGCAACGAGAGATTTTGAGACATCTCAGTAAGGTGTCATATGTAGTGATTTTCATATTGATTAGACCCTCAAAGAATTTCTTACCTGGTATTGGGCTACCGAAAGTCGTAAAAGTGAAAACAAAAAGGTGATTTTTATAAGCTTATGTTTCAAAGTAAAACATAGGTTGAATTTCGTTATTGCTCCATACAAAATTAGAAATGTCCAATTTAGTACCCAAAGAAGAAACAGGTCTCCGCTTTAACCTTATGATG
>JAMKCH010071903.1:0-15961 GCA_023653785.1 Ophioderma brevispina
TACCACGAGAATGACCTAGACCTGTTTTGACCTTTGAACTAACAACTGTTGGTCACACAAAGAAGTCGCATTACGTTTTATGGTTTTATCAAAATTACAAAATGGCCTGCATTGTTTATTGTTTCAGCATACTTTGAACCTTTTTTGACCTTTGACCCCACTGTATGACACAAAAGAGTTCACAAATATTTAATTCGTTATACATGAAGACTATAGGATGGTATAGCCAAAATATCCTTAAAGCTTGATTTCATTTTGACCTTTGACCCATAGACCATAGGTCAAATCATGGTTAACCATTGGCATGGCAACAACTGCACAGGTGTCATATGAGAACTGATTGAAATTTGACCTCCTTTTTGACCCCCCTGCCCCAAAATGCCTGACTGATCCAAATTGGTCAACACTATATGCTTGTATAGCTGGTTGTATAATTGAGTTACATAATCAGGAAAACTTACATTTAATCTATGGATGCAGCATCAGTGATATATATTTTTTTATAAAGGACCCTAGGTTAACTCATACGACCAAACTCCATGAAATTGGCCATTATTCTGTTGACCACATTTGATATAATCAAAACCTTTACTCCCAAATGAGAAAAATTCAAAAGAAATTTAAAGGTTGTATTTTGTGTTCCTCCACCTCATTTTTTTATGGGTCTATATATTACGCGAAAAGTTTCCAAAATTTCCGTCTATTCTGACAGTTCCATTTTATGTTATTATCAAATCTTGTATCACTGTGCCCCATAGCCCTGTGGTTGTCAATTTTCTGTCTTTTTTATGGACGAAAAATACAAAAGTATCATTTCTACCAGAGTAAGATTTAAGCTGATTTAGTGCACAAACTATTACTTTAGACCAATGGTTTAGATGAGATAAATTCTCAACTTTATTTTTAGGTAAGGTGGGTAGACAAGCTGTGGATCACGAAATGTGCCCCTTTAACCAAAAATAGCACTTAAACATACATACATATAGAAATTGGATTATGTGTAACCAAGAGCAGAAAATGTTACAAGTTAGCCTAGGGGAAAATATCACTATCTATTTATTCAAGGTCTTTGTTATTGATAGGAGAATCATTGTTACACTCCAGGATATATTTCCTCTAACAATGTTGGGAAAATGTGCAATCAATGGCAAATATGAAGACGTGTCATTCAATGTCAAGATGATCAGAGAGTTTTGTAGAGAATTCCAAAAAGTAATATCTCACTTATTCCTCATATTAACTCACAAACTAGATATGATATGGCAAATTTTCTAATAGCAACAGCGAGAACATGTAAAAATTTTAATAGAATAGAAAAAAAAAAATTCCACATTAATATGCTTATATAGAGCAAAATGAAAGTTCAGCTGGAAGTAGCAGGCAAATTAACTTGTGTTCAATAATGTCAATCCAGGCCAAGAGGATACATTTAAATCATTACCCAAATAGGCCCATTTCATAAAAGGACATTAAAAACAAAACATGAAAGATAGGATGAAAAACTAAACGGGTGCATAGGCTTGAAGGATTTGAGTGTCAAGCACACGCAAGTGAAAAACGCATATTTACAACATCATACACTGAAACGGAATTGACTTTGAGACTGCAATAAAGAAAAACGTATTTTTGCCATTTTTTAAGTCCCGAACACAGTATAGAATCATAACCATGCCTGCCATAAGCTGGCTGGATGTTGTATGAATAGGAACAATCTGATAGTTTTAGTCTATGTAGCCTATTTAGAGCCGTACCAGCAATCCCTGTGTCCTGTCCCACAAATAGGGCAACATCCGTCTTTGAATACATGTCGGGGAGACTTATGAGAGACATGTAAATGAAGAAATACAAAAGCGGCCAACAAATGTCGAGCAGGGCAAGGTTAGATTGCAAACCCGCACCTTGATGGGGAGCTATTTCGTGGTATCCACAAAGCCAGATGATTGGATACACGCCTGCTTGGCCAACGCTTGACTTTTGCCAATCTACTCGCGATTTTCTTCCTCAGTTTCTTGTGCTTCCTATTCAAGAGATGGTGCTAATTGAGGGATTTTGCAATCCAATGTTCCAGTATCCAGTGAAACAACAATATAGGTGGCAGATCCTATGCCAAAATGAAACGCTAGGATTTTCTTCTGACTTACAAACACAAATTCGTTCTTTTTCTGCAGTCCACTGAATATACGGGCCAGAAATTCCATTGTGAATACTGTAAAAAAGTATCATTTCGCGGCGTGTATTTTTCGCATTTCTGTGTAATTTTTACAATTTTGCTTGTGTTTTTTAAATTCGCTCTTTTTTCAGCTGTCCTACATAGACCTACACAAAATAACATTTTCGCGGTTTTTAATTTCGCGCTAGCTCAGAAGTGCGCGAAAAGCGCGAAAATTAAATGTAGCGCGAAAATTTCCTTCCCACTTTTACAGTATGGGGAAATAAGCACCCACCCATCAAATTTTCAGACAAACTAAGCCACCAATGGCACAGCACCCAGCAGGAATTTTTCTGTCTATTGACATTTTGACCTCCGGCGCTGATTTTTTGCCTTAATGGATGTTGAGACTTTCCTCCAAGAACAGGACTAAAACACAAAGAACAAAAAAAGATTCCCCAATTGAAGGACAGCCACTTTTATACTGCCGCTGACTTTCATTTGAGAAGGCAAGTAAATTTCAGCTTTGACAACTTAGCCCTCCATCTCACCATAAACCCCTTATAAGCTCTAATCATCATCAAAATCCTCAAAGGCATGAGTGACCCGAAGTTATCTAACAAAGATGGACTGATAGAATCAAAATGCATCACAATCATAAGCTCTGCAGATTGCATCTGCTGATGAGCTAAAATGTCTGAAAAATTATCATTCAAGAATACACTTTTATTTTAATGACATGTTGGTTAGTGTAAATTTATTAGGTGACATTTCGATAAATGTGCACAACTAGTTATATCAGCACTGTTACTTGATTTTTTTAACCTTTTTAATTTTTCTTTTTTTAATTTTGAAATATTTGAATTAACTTAAAGTGACAATGTGAATTTTTTTTTGATAAAAATTTCTTTCAAATGGAACTTGATCGGTTGTAGACCACCTCACCGAGAATATTTTGATAGGGTTGATTGGCCAACAAGTACAAAGACAACCGCAAACTTTGATTTGAACTTGCCTGTTTATCGTAATTGTCCCTATTAGTCAAACCAGGCTTTGATTTCTGTCCCTTGCACTACAGAAATACTATAATCATCATGATCATCTTACTACATAAAGACAACATCGTCATTCAGCTTATTCACTTTCAGGTGGTGATCTAGTACATTGGTAATCATTCCAACTATGGCAAAATACCTGGCTATGAAAAAAAATTTTTGAGGTGCTTCTTTCCTGGAAAATATCCTCCATTTCTCTTTAAATTTGAAGAAAATGGTACTTCATCAAAAGGGCTAACTTCCAACTCTGGGTGCTATTAGAATGAATATGATACCTTACACGATGACTACCCTGTAAAAACAGGTTTATTTGTGAATCTCAAATCATGCATGTAGGCCAAATTGCCCAGGGACTTTAAACTTAATAATTACTAGACTAGACATGCAACTTTAATAGGATTCACACCAGTAAATAACGTGAGAAACCGGTAAGTCCAGCCCCCCCTGCAAATTAGGTGTTTTTATTGGTGACGCCTCGCCTAAGTCAATAACCCTTAAAACTGAGAGAAATGCGAGAGCTCTGGGTTGCAAATCCTGGTTGCTTCACTATTAAGTAATAAATCCTGTAGTAATAAGTCAAAAAGGTTTGTCCATTGATATGTTTTTTGATCCCGACAAACCAATTTTAAAACCGTATTCGTACAGGGAACACCTGACTGAAATTGCTTGCCCTCCAGCTCCACGGTGCCTGCTTAAGTCTGGCAGTCCAGTCACGCTCGAAAATTTTGGGGATAACTACCCCAATTTCATGATTGAAATAAGGTGGATATATGATGAATCTTCAAGCAAGATGTTACTAAGGTCTAGATGTTCCATTTGAGGAGAAAATGACGTTTTCATGCTCGCCCATTTTGTACACGAACGAATGGGAGCAGCATTTATGGGTGAAACCTATACGAGCGTTTAAGCAGACAGTGAAAATAGTTTGTGACCAGCTGACTTCGGTAAGTCATTTGATCGTGTCAACTTGTTTTCAAAACATTGGTATACTAAAGCAGCCCCCTGGCCTAGTGGTTTGTCTATGCAGAGCGGGTTTTGGGGGGGGGGGGGGGGGGGGGGTCATCGCAAAGGGAGAACTGCTCTAGAGCAAGATCGGTACGTGTGAATGGAGCTGTAACACACTCTAGCGGCTTCGGTTTGTTAAGGGAAGTTAAAATGACCGAGTCTAATGTGCAAATTCAGCAGTTCTGGCTTGCGCATGTTTTAGAGCCGATTAACCCTACGCGGCTCGGAGGAAATGAAGGCAACGAAAAACGTGGGGGGATACCCGGTCGGAAATGCCTTTTCGTTGCTCTGGGGGTGGGCCGTAACAACTATTTTTTGGTCGTCGCAAATCGCTCTCATTGGCTCTCGTTTGCATCTGGGCCGTCTTACCGGACATGACGCGCTTTTTTTTTCGTTGCACCTGCCGTCTCCCGGAAATGACGGCGATGTTTTTTCGTTGGCATCTCGGGCCCGTCTTCCGGGAAAATGACGCGATTTTTTCGTTGCATCTGGCCGTTTATTGAGTGGAAATGATGCGATGCTTTTCACGCATTTACGGACGGTTTGCCCTGAGAAGGCGCAATGCTTTTTCATCAGGCGGTGGGGACAACTGTAACATACATTAAATGCCCATAGACTTTCGATTGTGATAGCGCCACCAGTTTCGATAGCTATTGGGTTTATTATGCCATAAACGTATTCATGACGTATACCGGAGCCATGACGTAGCATCATAGCGCCACGCACGACTATGATGTCGCGTTATAGCGCCACTCACGACTGGCGACACCTATAAGCTACAATTTCATGCAGATCAGTGTGTGCAGTACGCATCCATATTTATTTATTTATTTATTTTATTTACCCTGTTTTGTGATTTCATTTTCACGCGATGTTTCTTTCTCGTTGCATCTGGGACGTCTTTCCGGTAATGGCGCGATGTTTTTCGGTTGCATCTGGGCCGTCGTCCGGGAACATGACGCGATGTTTTTCGTTGCATTTGGGCCGTCTCCGGGAACATGGCGCGATTTTTTTTTCCGTTGCAATCTGGGCCTGTATTGGACTTACGCTACTTATTCCTGTGCCGGGAAAAAACGGGCCGAGATGCAATGAAAGGCAAACTTTGGCTCTCGTGCATCTGGGCCGTTAAAAATAAAAATAGATTGCCTTTCGTTGCAATTGGGCCGTCGGCCGCAAAAACGCCCGGTCCGGGTTAGGTTCTGCCACAATAAATGGTAAAGGTAAGCCATGACAACTTTTGTGATGTACATGCCTTTTTTTACCAATGATGGCAGCTCCTTCTTTTATCCAGAAGTGAAGCTATTTTGGATACAAGTTTAAATTGAAAGTTTTTTTTCAGCTATAAGCGGACTTTGGTTACATGCTTACAAGCAAGCCCCCCCCCCCCCCCCCCCGATAAACCCCTCCCCGCGTACACCCCCGTCCTCCGAATAACCCCCTCCTTTCCTTTCTCAAAGGCCAGATGCTATTAGGAGCAAAGAGAAGTTTTATTTACTCTGTATATATGCTTAAAGCAATGGAAAACAAAGGTTTTTTTGGTGAGCCGCTACTCAGAAATCTTCAGTAGATAGCAGACTATGGATATTTTAGACAATACTATTTTGTTGCTCACTTAATTAAAAAAAGAATTCATTATCTCATGAATGTCAAAACCTGGTGATGAGGTGTCAATAGACAAGGAATGCATTAATTTACAAATCTGAGATCTCTATACTAGCTGTTTAGAGCAGACAGCGAAAATAGTCGTGACCTCCAGCGACTTTCGTAAAGCAATTTGATCTTGTCAACTTGTTTTCAAAACCATTGTTAATAACGAAAGCGCCCCCTGGCCTATGTGTGTCTAAACAATGCAGATAGGCGGGTGGGGGGGGTGGGTCAGCGCAGGCAGAACTGCTCGAGAGGCAGAATAAGGTAAGTGTGAATGGAGCTGTAAAAACTCTAGGCTGGCTTCGGTTGTTAAGACGAATGTGAAATGACCGAGTCTAAGGTGGTCAAAATTCAGCAGTCTGGCTGGCGCAATGTTTTTATCCGATTAAATAGCCACAATCAAATTGAAAAAGGTAACCCATGACAACTTTTGTGATGTAAATTATAAGTCATTTTAGTTAAAGTTTTGAAATTTTTCTTTTTTCCAGAAAGTGAAGCTATTTTGATTACAAGTTAAATTGAAGTGTTTGTCAGCTATAAAAAGTACTTGGTGTACTGCTTACAAGCCGCCCCCCCCCCCCCCCGAGTAAACCCCCTCCCCGAATAAGCACCCTCCTTTCCCTTCTCAAGGCCAGGGCTATTAGGAGCAAAGAGTTAAGTTATTTTTATGTCTGATATATGCTTAAAAAACAATGGAAAACAATGTTTTTTTGGGTGAGGAGCTCTATCTAAGAAATCTTCGTAGATAGCAGAATATGGAGATTTTTAGGACAATACCTATTTTGTTGCTTCACTTAAGTAAAAAAAAGAATTATCTCATGATGATCACAACATGTGAAGGAGGTTTCAAGAGACAAGAAATGCATTAATTTACAATCTGAGATCTCTATAGGATTCACACCAGTAAATAACGTGAGAAACCGGTAATTCCCAGCCCCCACTGCAAATGATGTGTTTTTTTTTTGGTGACCCTCGGCCTAAGTAATACCTTAACTGAGAGAAATGGCGAATCTGGGGTTGCCAAATCATGGTTTGCTACATATTAAGTATATCAATCTGTAGGAATATCAAAAAAAGTTTGTCATTGATATGTTCTTTTGATCCGACAAACCATTAACTAACCGTATTCTTACAGGGAACGACCTGACTGAAAAAGTGCGGACCCAGGAATCCACGTGCTGCTAGTCTTGCAGTCCGTCGCTCGAAATTGTTTGGGTTTTTTATTTTTTTTTTATTTTTTATTGGGTTCTTTTTTAGTATGTTGTTTTTTTATTTTTCAGTTATTTTTTTACTGTATTGTTTTTGTAGATTTTATTTTTTATTTGGCGGTTGTTGGTACGAGATAGGTTAGTGTTTGTTTTTTGTATTTTGTTGGGTTTTTCGATATATTATTCGTGTCATTTGGAATTCTGATTTTAGTTGATGACGATATGTATGAGATTATTTAAGTTGTTAACAAATTTAATAAAAAAAGAAAAATTAAAAATATTTTTGTTTTTAATCTTTAGCTTGTCAGTTAATGTCGGATAAAGCTTGTAGTATTTTGGGAAGTGGGTATTTTGAAATATTTTAGATGGAAATCGTTAATTAATTGCATTATGGGAAGGGAAGGTGGACGTGGGCTTAGGTTTAGCTAATGCTTTTGGTGCAGATTTTGAAGTGTTTTTTTTTGTGTTTTGAGGTTAGGATCGAGTATTTAGCAGTTTATTCATTTAGTAGAGGATAATTAAGAGGGATGAATTTTGAGGAGCTTGTGGACAAGTAGACACGGGTGATATCTTCTAAATGGGTACTAATGGGTTGGAGGGAGGAAATTAAGTTGTGTTTTGCGTAGGAATGCGGGTGATAAACTACCCTAATTTCCATGATTGTTGGGTAGAGATTGACTGATCTCAAGCAGAATTTAGCTTAAGGTCTGAGATGTTCCATTGGAGGAGAAAATGACGTTTTCATCGCGCCCATTTTGTACAGGAACGAATGGGAGCAGCATTTTAGTGGTGTGAAACCTTAGATAGAGTCGCTCTAAAACCGCCCCATATTGCAACCAACATTCAAACACACTATACGAACACACTGACTGGGAACACCAGTGCCAAGCTTTCATGGTTCTGTTGCCCATTTCAAATGAAACCATGGAGAGAGTGGTTTTCAGGTTTTAAAAATCGCTATCTGCTATACAAATCCCAAATGAGTTCCCGAATTAAATCCAGTAAGATTAGAACCAAGGACGCCTTTGCTCTAGAGGTAAGCTTGCTTACGCCATATAAGAATTTGGGCTTTCACAAGCCTATCTATGATCCACAGTGCTTCTTACACTTAGCATTTGCCAATGAGCCTATAGAACAACCAATTTGAACTGTCTGCATAGACCCCTACATATACAACCTTCCATATTTGCCCCGTGTCCTTGGCATTTGGGCCTTATTAGTTAATGTCCATAAAGATCTTCTTTTTATACTTGACCTACAAATCAATACACAAAACCTCCTCCTAAATGTAATACGCAGAAAATATGGCCGCCTGTGTCATAATTAAACCAAAATGAATTAGGTGCACACAAAAGGGAAAGGTCCGGATGCAAGTAATTCATACAACTTCCCTGCAGCTGCTACGTAGACTAACCCTTGTCCTATCTCGGAAATTTTTCCCCTCTCACGTAACACCGAGACGTTTAAAAAAAAATATTCTGGATTATGGTGACGATACTGCATTGCCCAATGCCATATTTTTGCAAGCACTATCAACACAATTGGAAATACTGCAGTGCAATTAACTCGGCTTTCTTACCCCCTCGGGCATACGTATATAACGATTTGCCTCGCCGAGGCAGTATTGCTATCATATAGATTATAGCAGTGCTCGCTGTTTGTTTTTACTTTGATGGCCACATTGGCAAACAGAGTTCTCTAACTGTGTTGGTTTGTCTAACATCATATTGAGTAAATGTTAAGTAATTATGGTTTTAAATTCCATTTTGTAACTTGTTTGCATAACGAGTAAGACAGAGGCATGATTTTTTATACAGTTTTTCTGCAAAGAGAATTGGTTCAAATGATCATCTGATTAAGCGTGTCACTGATGTAAACATAAGGTTGTGGCCTGACTAAACTGGTACTATTTTAGCTAGTTGGGGGCTGCAGTTTTAGCCTCGTTGCGCAGAGAGCACAATCCTGGGTGGGGTTACCTCAATTTTTTTGGGTAGGTACGGCACCTACCCATACTCCATTCCATAATGGCATAACCGTGGCATAACTAGACTTTTTTTAGTTTAGTTGTGGCTTGATGAGGAACAGAATTTAAACAGACATCAAGAATCTTTCCAATTCTCCATGTCTTATTTTGTTTTGTTGTCATCTCGTTTGGGGATATGAGGGAAGGTCCTAAGTGGAGGACTCATATTTACCACTCCCTAGTTACTACTACGCTGCCGAGAAAATTTAGTGCCATTTTAAATGGTGCATTTAGAGCCCTTTCTTTTTTTCATGCAAAAACAACTTTTTTTGTTTTTAAAATGTCAGTTCCTGTTTGTTTTGATCATGTGGGTCCCTAAATAACCATGTTGGTTCCTAATTTCTGTCCTGACAAAATGACAAATGTGATTTTTTTTGCAGTTAATATCAATCTACATGTATACCACATTAGGCGAAAAACATAATATAATGCTTTACCCTATTGCTCAGCTCTTCCAACATAAGTCAGGGACACTAGGCTATGGATCATAAAAGGATCCAACTCACCCCAACGTCAAACCCTATTTCAGAAATAGTTTTTGTATATTACGTTTTTGATGCCATTTTGGTGAACCTTCAAAGTGAAAAAGCGTCCAGTTTATAATAAACCGATGGAAAGTTGAATGCACCTTTTATTGTCAGAGGTATTTCTATTGTCTGATACCTACACGCAAACATTGTTTGGGGGAAAATTATCAACTACTGTGGACTTAAACTGACTATAGAGCACTCTACTTCATCTCAGCCTACACAATGGAAGAAGGGAATTATGATAAGTTTTCTACAGTTCCAGTCAAAAAGTCTCTGCACATCTACACAGTCGAGACAAATCGGTAACTAGCCATATACTGCATGGTATCTTAATCGTGGTGGGGATTGTTATTTGCATTGCCTACAACTATACTTCACCAATTTGGCATTCACTGTTTGATAGGGTTAAAATTCTACAATCTCAGAGAGAAGTTGACGACACTCTACTGTTTCGTTGAAGTGTACTGCCAGATTTAAACACAAATGTTCTTTTAATTTACGGTGATGGAGGTGGGCGGTGGGCATTATCAAGCTATTCGATTAATTTCAAGAAAATCACTTCTCAAATAACTAAACTCGTTTACTAACGTTCATAAACTTTTTTTGAAGCACAAAGTAAATTATTGATGCTGCTTGTCGGAGCATGATCGGCGCCTTACTACAAAACCGCTTATACACTCTGGAGGCGCAGTCCTAAATTGTGCACGTTGAAGCACAGACAACAAAACATGACAAAAAAAATCTCTTGTCACTGAATCACAAAATGCTGTCGAACAATACCAGGCATTCCTTGTGAGACTTGTACTTCATTTATGTAGAGTGTAGTTTGGCACATGTATGATACTTGCAGCCCTTAAACTTGTTGCACTGATGCAAATTGTTGGACTTGCAGTACGCACGACCTCGATTTGTACACGTTGTGCTGTGTGTGTTGTCTACCCTGACTGCCTATCATGAATATCAATACCGAATTACTGTTCATCAGCGACGATCTGTATATAGCTTAGTGGTAGAGCACTCCTAAGAAAGTGAAGGTCTGGGGTTCAAGTCCTTGTACAGGCACAATGTTTCGTAGATTTTTCTCAAGCCTGTGCAATGCAGATGCCTGTACAAGTTATAATTGTTCTGTGCATGATGTGTATTCGGAGTTTGAGTGATGCATGTTTCCTTCCTTCCTCCGCTTTAATAACTATTTTGCCTTTTCTCTATAGAGACGACATCTATTTTGAATAAACTGGTCACTTGATGTCTTTACTGTCTTTTTTGGGCTGAGTAATTCCCAAAACATCATTATGTTACAAATGCACTGGGGATAGCATGATTCGATTTTCATTTGTCACATGTATACTTCCGCCTGCAATCGCCCTGACAGCTAGTGCAGGAGCAATCACCAGGTAGCAAATATTTTATAAACCGTTTCCATGGTCAGTTGCCCCATTACAAGCGCCAATAACAACAAACACAACCCTAGATAAGACTCGGCAATCCTAAAACAACATTAACAAGATGAGTCCTTAAAAAGGACAATCTTCGGTATTTGAATGCACCAACTTGTGAAATAATTGAAACAAACAAATTGAGTTTTGCATAACACAATTTTCGTTTGACATTTTGTCATAATTACATAGCAACAGCTTATTTATAAAGTAATTTAAAATGTCAAAATAAATGCAGGAATTAGTATTGTAATGAATGTAATGCCAGCATGCATCAATATAATGGTCAACCTTTTACGTGAAACAAATGACAAAACTCAGTTTCGTGCTACTTTTGTGGTACATCTTTTTGAAGTAGAAATCACATTGCAATGAACCAATCTACAGTTTACATGGTTTATCATGTGATTACCCTTTTTAAATGGAACTTCTGTCCAAGCAACCCGAATCATATTGTGTAGTAATATAGGTCATACATTGCTGTACACAAGTGTGCCTGTTTTTACAAACATGAACTATTAGTTGCTGAATAATTAGTTATGCTATCAGGGTTAAACATATACATGCAAACAGTGACAACGTTACCACTATTGCATAGTATAAACATTGGAAAAGCATTAGTGTAGATATAAAATGGCTATAGAAGTCATTCAACAGTGGATTGTACAACAATGACTCAGCAATCAGAAAAACTGTTTAGCATATGGTAGTCTACAAAGGAGGGGAGAATCTAGTCTCATCAGAGTTTCAGACCCAATAGTCATGAATATATGTGCAACATGCAGGGTTCAGTATCTTGCTATCACTGACATGGTCATGGGTAAATATGATGACTCTAATACTCTAAGACCAATATTGACCAGTAATCAGTGACTGGTGTAAACGTGTGTGTGGGTGTGCACGACACACAGAATGTTACCACTGCAAGATGAGTTTTGGGTCAATTCAGGATTAATCTTTCTTGGCAAAGAAAACTTGCGGGGGTCAATAAAATGTAAATTGCGTGGTTTGGAAGGAGATTTACTCTGTTGCATGTTGGCCAAGCCAAGGCCCCAGGCCTGAATGTAACCCACTTTTACTCGTCTGCTTCTGGATAATAACAGCGGGGAAATGAATGGAAATAAAATAAAAACAATGTGAACTCAATGGGACGCCAGTATGGCGGTAATATCCCATACGACGGCAGCATAGGCTATAGAGATAATATCCAGAATTGATAGCAATATTGCAACCTGCCTCTTGGCCAAAAAAAAGCAGCAATATTGTGCCAAAGTAGGCTAATAAGTTTACCACGTTGAATAAGATCGGCCAGAACTAATGGAAATATTTACGATCACCTATGTTGAAGAAAGATCGGATATCAAGCGACGTGTTTGGCAAGTGCGAACGTTTTTCCACCATTGGATTGCGATGATCTAGAATATATTTGTGAACCAAACTTAGCATTTAGTTTCTGTAGCAGATTGATTCCGTAGAGCATCTCTTAAGTGTTGTTGACAACAATTTGGTAGCGAGACAATTTGCTCTTAAACGAAACTTGGACGGCGAAGTGCAACGCCCCGCTACTTCTGCCGAAATAATAGCACTTTGCACCAGCCAAAAAAAAACTGGCATGCATTTTTTGAGCCAGTAGAGCGCCCACACGTGACTGGTACGGACTGTAAGTTTTATAGGCATCCTCAAAAAGAGATCTTGGAGTATTTAGCTATGGAAAGAGAAAAGTGTATTAACCAGTCAGGGTGATCTGTAAAATGAAACAACATACAGGGAGATTATTTTTAAAAGGGACAAAAACAAACAAAACATGCCACTGCCTGGGTTGTGGAGTTTTATCTGCTGTGCCAAATTTATTGAGGACAATAATTACTGTTTTCAAGCATGGCTGTTTGAAAGTCCTCTTCAAGGTGCTCGTTCTGATGTGTGTTCTGTGTTGTCTACTTGAAAATGAGACGAATGAGGACTTCCGGGTAATCGGAACAGCACCTTATGACGATCGGACCAGGCACCGGATGATGACAAAATCAGAATATCTTTTATGATTTGAAAGGTTCCAACCTACATCATTTTGAAGATGAGTGGTCACCAGATCCTTGGAAATGTTCTTGATTTGAAGAATTTTTTGTAGCTACAACTACATTTTTTTTTGGCTGATTCACATTCAGTGTTACTTAAAGGTGCATTTCATGATTCCCGCACCTTCTGTTTTATTCATTGTTTCCTAGATATCCTTGAGAAAAGTCATCACTATTTTTGCTGAATCTCCCCCGACTTTGCAGTTTTGTTGTTATGAAAAATGCTTGTTTCCCCACAGTCCCACAGGCTAAGTGCTATTAATTTCTTCCATTTACTGAACAGAAATACAAAAGTGTGACTTTCTTTACACAAAACGATCAAATTTGCACGTAAGATTTGCACGTAAGATTGGACAAACATGGATTACTAATGTTCACTTGTTCAAATGATATAAAATCTCACTCTTTTAGGTAAGTCGGGGACGAGGCTGTGGATCATGAATGCCCCTTTAATACATTGATCAAGCATTCTAAATATTCCAAAAAAAAATCCTGTTAAAAAATTGGGGGCAAATTTTTCTGGAAATGTCCTAATGTCTCCTCAATGCAAATGTCTTGGCAGTGAAAAGGGCCAACTACAAAACTAAATTGGGTATCCATCCATCCATCAAAGCTGCGGAGTGGCAGCTGGCTCAAATGCAACTTGTACCATCAAAATTATTAATTGCAGTGGTAATATTAATACTTGTTAGAACACATTACATAAAATACCAAGCCACGCACACCTTGTGTTTAGAGCTTTACAAAATCACTGATGACTCAACATACAACTTGTTTCAAGTGAGAATTAATTAAAGCCACTATCAGTGGATTTTCCTAAATTAGAAAATTGAACAATTGTAAAAAACAGGTTTTAGCAGGTCTGTTGACAGCAATAGGTCAACATCCCCAACATATCCTCAAGTGATAGACCAAGTGCCCCTAATAAGGACAATCGAATATATAGTTCATTACTTTTTCATACGGACACTTAATTGAATGGATAATTCATTCTAAAATACTACTATTTTTCTTCCTTTTCTGTCATTTTCAGTTGGTAATATAACGTATAACTTACTGTGGGTTTCACACAGAGACATTTTGCCAGAGATGCCTGTAATATCATAGGGTGCGTTTCAACTGAGCGACTGAATTTATCCGTGTTATTTTACTAGGTTAAACCGGGCGATAACTTATATTACAATGTTTTTACTGAGCTTATTTTCCGAAAAGGTCATATGCACATGTCAAACATGGGTGGAGTGTGAGTTGTGAACCTTACTAAACTGTGTTGTATTAAGATGGTAGAAAGTGAACATTGTTAGTTTAATGCAATTTGGAGTTTGTTATTCAGTTCCCATATCATCTCCATATCTGCGAATCAAATCTCTTTATGTGCACGAAATTCAAAAGTTTTTGACATCTCGGGCTGTCTTTCTATGAAGACGTGATAACAAACATTGTGGTCATTTCATAAAATCACACTATAATCTCATAATCAACTTCAGTTTGAAATTGACATTTTTGAACATGCACAAAAAGGTGCCAAAACAACAAACAATATATGAACTTGATAACCGCCCAATATATCATCATAAAGTACCCACGGCGCAAAAAACCATACAAAATGTCCAATTTTGCATTTTCAATCTCTTTTTGGGAATTTGACCACTTTGTAGCTAAATTTTGGCCTAATTATGAAAAGAGGGCATCGTCACACACATTGGCCCCATTCAGATTCACTGGAGAAATTACTGGGACCATTGATATTGTTTGCCCCTCTGGTTGGATGACTGCCCCCTCTGATCAACTGCCTCAGTATGTCACTGAGCAATTTGTACATCCCTAGAAAGTAGGCTAGTTAAACGAAAACAAAAGTAGAATTCCTACCTATCCATGTATTCTTGACATAGACATGTCGTTTTTGGCAACCCTAAGACATGACAAGAAATAATGTATTGAAAATGAATTCCAAACATTGTAAAACAAAAACTGATCATTACTTTGGAGGGCATTTCGGCATTGTGGTGTTCAAATTAAGTTTTGCAACAGGATAGGTTTCAACATACTCCGCATCATATACCATCCTGCACTTAACCACTCCATGCAGTTAGCATTCCTACCTTTGATGTATGCAATTGAGCAGGTACTCATGTACTTCTGGGGTAACTACTGAGTGACTATTAAATTGGTAGCTATGCCAGATCTGTAGCTTAGGTAGTCTACTGGGTGAGCAGTGAGTGTCTTTCAAGTACCCACATGTCAGTAGTCAAATGGTGGGTTCATACTCATTGGCAGATGTCAGCAGATGGCGATTCTTTCAGACATGCTTTCGCGTAATGCATATGATTATGCAGCTGGGCACTCGAAAGCATGTTCAAAAGGCGACCATCAACTGACACAGTATCGGCCAATGTTTGATATAATGTTTGAACCCACCCTAATTCCTTGGAAGCCATGTTCAGGGCTTGACACCTGGAAGAACATTACCAATCCCGCTTTCCACCAAGTTGTGTCCACACCAGGCACAGAAAGGCAATCGTTTGAGTTTGCCCCAAGTGACAGTCAATGATTACAAAGATGTACAATGCAAGTGTGAAGGCATTCCAGTGGATTGCATGCTGAACAGAGTGACATGAATTCATTTGATTTTCAAAGAGTAGACCCAAGGGTTCTTTTGTCACCATACCTGATGTAGTGGGTACACGGTGGAGTAATCCTCCCATGTGTACTCATGTAATGAGGCTATTCATGTCAACTCATCATATCATTTGCAAGGAATTGCGGGCATTTGCAATACAGGGGCGGCGCCAGAGGAGTTGCAGGGAGTGGCGGCCGCCCCCCTGAGAGTTTCAAA
>JAMKCH010071909.1:0-47968 GCA_023653785.1 Ophioderma brevispina
ATACATAAATACATTGTAGTGCCGAAAATAGGCGAAAACATTAATGACCTTTTTTACCTTTGACCCCAGGTCACCCCAGGTCACCTGATAAGAAAGGGGTTAATTTTGATATCCTCTGTTAGAGAAAATCATTAGCTATATATTGGTACCTAAATCATGCCAATTGGGTAATGAACGTAGCGATAATGGATGTTGTGCTACCCCTACCCCTTATGTTTTGCAGTTGCTTTTAGCTCGGCCTCATCCACATGGCTCTCAATATCATCACCAACATCTCTTAATGGGACATCTTTCGCGTTGGTGTACATCAAAAATTCTTAAACTAGACACTATTTAGCTTACAAATATTTAACTTAAAAAAATATACCTTGTGGGTGCATGGGGACCCCCCTTACCACTTCCAACGTATAACGCTTATACCAGAAAAAAGAGGTATGTCTCAGCTTCCTACAGGACAAAACCTTAGAAAAAATACCAGCCACGCGAAATTCCTTTTTTAATTGCAATTGTTTAGACGACCCCTTCTTTTGGGGCCGATTTTTTTTCTTTACCAACCCCCCCCCCCAAGTTAAGTCCTCTTGAAAACCTGTAAAAAAAATAAAATGCGATAAAATGTGATTTGTTATCCACCTATGCACGCGGAATCTTTTTTGTACATTATGTATCATAAAACAAACAAAAATTGTTATAGGTAATGCTTGTTTTGTGTAACCATCTATGCCAGGTATGCACACTTATAAAGTAAAACTTGTTTTTTCATTAACAAAATCATTTTAGCAAGAAACCTCTACAAAATAACAATTAGTTTGTCCTTTGAGCAAATTGACTTTCAATCGAGAACCTTGTTTTTTGTAGATCGAAAAAACGTTACCAAATTGAACAGATGTTTATGTTAAAACTTTTTCGATCGAAACACAAGTTTTCTCCCAGCTTTTGAATCGATACCCCTGCTTTTCATTTGAAAAACCTGTGGTGTTTTTTTTTCTTAAATTCGATCGCACGGATTTTGATATTTTTTCAATCTAAACGTCGTATTTCTCAGCTAAAAAACAGTTTTTCAAAACCAATCTCAAATTGGATAAAGTTGCGTTTATCATTGTACATAGAGTTTTCACCAAAAAAGAACAAGGTTTTCTTTTTACTCTGCCAAATAGCTCAAAAGTATATTATGAAAGAATCAAAGAACTCGCACATGATGATTCCCACTCGTGTTATTTATTATATTCCAAAGTCGGTCCTGGAATATTCATAATAACATAATCAGGGGATCTATGGAGCGCCTTTACAATGTCGGCAGCTCGCTATATATGAAGATATAATTTGGAACAAAAGTTTCAAATCTGGCGACGCTTTGCTCGCCAAAATTGACGGCCTATGATATTTTCTGCAGCTGTCTTTTAAAAGTAAAAACCTTTAAAGTAAATCTTCTTTGGAAAAGAAAAGTTTATCACCATTATCCGTCAACCGCACAACATATTGCTGTTGTTTTGGTCTTATTTGTCTTTATTTGTCACACCGCCTTTTCAAAGTGTAGATTTGCGGATCTGGTGTCTCCTTTGGAAATCCGTCATTAACCGTTTATATTTTATTCATTTTCTTATTATGTTTTAATTCAAGATTGCGTGGACGCAATGATTTATTTACCTAGGAAGAACGTTTCGCAAGCATGACCAATTTACTAATTGATATTGAAGATGGTTAAAATTGGGAAAGACATGATAGAAAATAGAGAGGACTTACGTTCTTTATCATAGAAACACACTTGCGACAATTGAGCCCATTTGTGGGTATTCTGATAATGGCGTGAAATTTCCTGTTATTGTGTAACAGAGCGTGACAGAATACTACGGTGTACTACTTAGAACAGGCAGCAGCCCTGACTGGTATTTTACTACAGAAAATAGAAAAAACATGGGAACGTAGAATTTGTTGAAATACATGAAAACCGTGTTGATTCTGGTGCTCTAATTTGCAGTGTAGACGTTCATACACGTGGATTTTTGTTGAACTAAGAGAAAATGCAAAGGTTATTTAGAGTGAGAAGAAAATTAACCGCAACTCGACGAAACTGCTTAAAAACCTTTTTTTTTAAGTTTTTTGAAAAATAACAAATTTAACAATTAGTAATTAAACTTTGGACAAACTTCTACATTATGTTGATAGAGTAATACATTCCTACATTAGGCAAAAAAAACAATGTACGTAGTCTTTATGCATTTAAAGTAACAGAAGAAAATGCCCACTACCTCTGAGAACACCCTTTTATGCAAAATGCATGCAAATTGGGTAAAAAAAATCATATGTCTACATATGCAATTATTGCCATTTATAGGTGTATGCGCTAGGATGTGTTTATTAATTCTACAAAATTTTGATGTTGTGGGACCATTGCCAATTTTGTGATTTTTCAAACCTTTCGTACGCTTGCCTATTTGATTGACGCAAAACAAAGGAATCGATATAGCGTGTCTCACACTTAACGACAATCTATCAATGATTCTGGTATGAAGCCTTTACATATTCGATACAAAAAGTCATGTAAAAGGGGTTAAAGCATCATATTCTGTGACCAGTTGAGTATTTCAGCTGTTAGTTTTTATCTCAACACATCCCCCCTCCAATGCATTCTTACATCGACAATATGCGTTTACTGAGCGAATAAAAAATAAGACTATAATTCATTGTATAGTTGCTTCATCGGAGGGGGGGGGGGGGGGGGGGGGAGGGAGCCGAGCTCCCGGCCCAAAGCTATGGTAGTATCTCTTCGCACCAATTTTGTGAAGGAACGAATTATAATGATCTTGAGAGAGCCTAGTATTATAAGATGTTGGGAAATTCAGTGATATTACGATCGCTTAATCATTTCAAACTCATACAGAAAGTTTGGAGGAATTCTAGTTGTTAGTACCTTTAATCAAGTTAGAGGAGGGAGTTGTGATATTGTGAAAAAAATGTGTGTCAGAAAAAAAGTATGTCATGTGTGTCAGAAAAAATTGGTCACCTTATGGGTGTTTCCATAAGGTGACCCACTTTTTGTGCTATTAAGTAGATACGGGCTATCGAATCCTCGCGTCACAGCGTATATCAATCAACAAAATGTGGTTCACTCAACATGCTGGTAGCCTTCACCAGGCAGGTGCTTCGAGCGCTGTGCACCGTGGGTATATTACAGGCTCAGATTCATTGATAACTAAAATCAACCTTGTTTTATTTTATATAATGTTTTTCAACGGGTTGTAGACCAGTTTTAATGCTGATTCTGAATCGATTGGGTGCCAAACGAGAAACCTTGAGCATTTTTGTAGAAGCGCAAAAAATAAAAATGGCCACTAAAATATTCACCTCTTGTTCACTCAAAGTTTGTAATTTTGCAGCCTGTCTCCTAAAAACATTCATTGTGACCAATTAACACATGATTCAATATGGCCGCCAATACAATAACGAGTCTTGATTGTGATCAACTTTGGACTGCAGGTTGGTAATTTGGTTATCTATCCATCCTGTTTGTTTTTTGGCACAAGAAACTAATTTAAAACCATCTGAAATATTTTTTGTTAAATGTGATTATATTTCCGATCGCTAAGATGGCTATAATTGGTAGCTGTGTCTAACCTCGTACTGCAATGTTTGTGTATATCCCTGTAAGTCAATCAGATCAATGAACATATCATTAGGTAATGAGAGGAATCGATACATGTAAGATGCCATCCAAGATGGGTACCCAATATAGCTGGAAATGGCACTTACTAAGCGGCGAAAAATCCGATCACTAATAGTCTGGAGATAACTTTGTTTTGGTAGGTTTTGGGTGTCCAATGGCATCCGTATTGGGATATTTGACGCATAAAAGACTCAATGACACTTAAGATAGCCTTACTTGGATTGTTTGAAGTGATAATCCAACTAAAAACCACAAAATATATATCGATAGCCTACAACGTGAATGAATTACTGACCTTTTGTGAATTACATATTGGACGCCCCTCTGGGATGCCATCTTGCAGATATCAATCGCTAAAACTGCTAGGAATGTGTTATAAAGATATACACAAACATACAGCTCTTGGCTATATGTAGTAATGAATGTTGCCATTTTGGAGCCATATTGAATGGTGTATTAATTTGATTGATTATCAAATGGTTGAAAGCTATTTATAATGGTTTCAGTTAATATATTGATTTTTAAAGCATAAGTATATAACAAGTTACCATTCTACGGTAAAAAGCAGATAAATATGAGATGCTTTGTTGTATTGGGGACCATATTGAATCTCTCAATAAGGTGGTTTTAAAATGAATTATATGTCCCGTGGGTAACAATGTGTGTTTTGATTGGACAGGAAAACATTACACTGTTGTAGTAATTAACATATTAATTTTTTATTTTTTTGTGTTGGCCATTTTTGCAAATTTTTGCGTCTCTTTGAAAATGCTCAATGTTTTCGCTGGCACCCATCAAATTCATATTCAACAGGAAAACGGTCTAAGAAACCGTGTTAAAACATTACTAATATCGTCCATGTGGAGTGCAACCAAGGCGTATCTACATTTCAACTGATTTTACAGGAGACGCATTTTTGTGTTTTCATTCAGTTGTGGTTTTTCGATTGCAAAAAATATATTACACGATGAAAATGTATTTTTTTTAAATATATTATGAAATTTTAATTTCCCCCACTTAAGGGTGATGGCCCTATTTAAGGATAAGAAGTTTCATCTTGATAGATTGGTCCACCATCAGAACCCCATCTGAAAGTTTCGCGCCGATATTTTTAAATCCGTTTTTTATGCCAGAGTAAAAACGTGATTTTTTAAGCCCATAGAGTACTGTTTAAAATTAATCATTGGTCGAACCAAAATGGGGCACATTTTCTCATAATTAAATTTCCAAACCGAACATCTTTTGGCTCTAAAATTTCACAGGTAAATGAGACAATAGGAGCTTTCTTCTTGATACCAAATTTGACACCCCTCCTTGTAAATCGGTGGCTTCTGGGGGACGAGGCTATTAGCGATCGGGCCATGGGCCCGTTAACACGTTCCCCGGACTTTGGGTCACTCCTGACCCAGATTCACTTCCAGTGGGTTCCATTGTTTTAGCCAGTCATTCAACCTTGAACAATTTTTTCAAAACTAGCGAGAGGGCAATTTGACCGCAGACAGCCCTAGCCTTTCTAGCCAGAGTGTCTCGCCGCGCGGGCCGTTTTATCAATGAAACTGCAACCCCGATATCAGCTCATGTGCCCACCATTTTGCCGACGGAGGTCAGTATTGCCTCTTTATCGCTAAAGTCCCTGGTTTGTGAATACCTGTCCATGTGCCTAGCCCGTCCGGGGATTAGAGCATTTTTGTGTTTACTATTCTTTTTGTGACTTTTCAAATGAAAATCATTGGTATTTTATTTTGATTTGTGTATTTTTTTAAATATCGTAAATAAATATTTATTTTCTAATTTAACTATCAAATTGGCAGTACCACATAACAATTTCCCGTGTCGTGCAACAAAGTCGTATCTACACCTAATTAGGCCTAAGATCCTCATACTCTGCAATAAATTGAAGCCTTATACTCTTTAAATAATCATGTATGGTGTAAATTATTGGTATTCCATTTAACCTGTGTAAATAATAACTGAACCCAATTTTTTCGTAGAATCCTCAAGATTTTGGACATAAAAAACAATAGATTTTTTTTTAAAAACTTTGTCAGATACAGGCCATTGGCCCAACCTACTACTGAAACAACATTTAAAACATTCATCAATTCTGTTGCCATGGCAACAGTCAATTGTTATGATGCCCCAGTAACAAGAATAGGCCCAAACTGACCTTCATAGTGAAAAATATGCAAATTCAATGCACTGGTAAAGACAAGACTATGAACCATTTTTTAACACCAACAAAATAAATATTGCATAGCCATATCCCTTTCATAGACGTGTGAAAAAAAAATGAGTTCACTCGTTGTTTCCATTTTTGGCCACCTGTTTATGTTGAAATCCTACATTTTAGGAATTTTAAAAACATCTTTTTAGACCCAATTTAACAGATCATATCATCAAACACGGTGAATTGATTTTTTTGCGCAATGAGGAATGATATTTAATATGACTTTTAAAAATTTTTTTTTTTTTTAAAATAGAAAATAGTCCTACAAATACATATTGAGGACGGGGCAGAAAAGAGACCTTAAAGAAACCTACTTAACTAACTTACGTGAATATCTGAGCAACTGCTTTTGTCATACTACTTAGAAGTGTGTACATCTTTGTTTAAGCATATGCATATGTATTTGTGAGGGTGAGTATGTGTGTGTTTGTGTGTGTATGTGCTCGGGTTCGCACACAGGCAAAAACATTTCTTTACAGATAATTTCTGAAAGTGTTTCCTCCGATTCCCATCTTTGTAACAGCCATATTGAAAAGCACCCTCTTGTGATGGGAGCTTCTAAAGGAGAAACATATCTAAGTTCTCCTTTTTTTTAAATAATCTCCTGTGTTTGGACACCATATGACGTCACGCCAGATGATAATAATCGTCGGCACTCCTTGTGTTGTTTTTCCGTAGGTACGTTTAAAGGTGACTTATAGTAACAGGCAGTATCCCCCAAGACTAGTAGTCCACATGACGTCATATAGTGTAAAAACACAGCATTATGGTGAAGCAAAACAGTGAATTATGTTTCAACATTCTTGCAAAAATGATCTAGCTACTATCGTAATTGTGCAAAAAGTTGTTTTTATGATGGTGCAAAATTCGGAAACTTTGAGGTCACGTGACCCCGAAAAGGTTGAGAGCCCCTCGAATTATTCTCTTTTAAATTAAATCGCCCAATTATATAGAAAATACTGTTGTGACATGCTTCTTTCATCATCGTCAAGCCTTTGTTTTGTTCAATTTGCTTGTTTTAATCTCGAGATATGTTTAGTTAACAACGAAAGGGTAAAATCACAATTGTGCCACTTTTACTAGCGAAGCTGAAATTCATCCAACAATTCAACTTCTTATCCGGCCCTGATCATTTATTTTTATTTTCGACCAATTTTCATAGATGTTGTGGATTTCAAAACCAAAGACGATTTTTTTTCTTAAATTTTAAGAGTTTAAAGTCATCCTTATCCAATTATCTTTCATATAAAACATGTCAATGGCTTGTCGACTCTTTTGGTAAGCACCTGAAAATAATACGTTTTTTACATTTTGGAACCATTTCTTTTTCTCAATTTTTTTGGCAATTTTACCAGATCTCTCAAAAAATACCAGTTAAAAGCTTGTCTTGAACTTATTTACCATTTTGAACAAGTGAGCCGTCTATGTACACGAAATCCTGTGTTTGTAATTCTGAAACCATATTGAATATTGCTAAATGAAGAAAATGTGCTTACTGATATGAATGAGCGGCTTATCACTCAGTATTTATCATACCTTCAAGATCAGTACAATTACATACTGAGCAATTGTTACATAATCATTTCTAATCCTACAAATGAATGTTCTTTTATTAACTGCTTGTACTGTACGGGTATTTGGATATAACATTCTATTAAATTTTTCTAAAAAGTGCACAATTGTGATGTTACCATTTCGTCGTTAACTTAACATATCTTGAGATTATAACATGCAAATTGAATAAAACAAACGGCATTTAAAAGCTAAAGACTGCGCCCTTGACGTTGACGGATCATGTCAGAACAGTATTTTGTAATTGCCAAAGAGGGCGCTTTTCGCTTGCACAAGTTTTTTTTTTTTTTTTTAGACAGGCTGTAACTCACCAAAACGAATCCAAATAAATTGCAGCGACACAGACACATGCCACAAACCAGTTTAGGCACTTTGACGTGGGTCAGTCATGGGTATTCCCATGACCCTCATGCGACATCGTTCTACATAAAGAAAACGCTTACAGTGGAGTTGATTCGTCAGCTGCTAAGAAAATATTGCCTTATTCATGAAAATCAGCATTTTCGTCAAGATATAGTCTTTACGTGTTAAACCAATGATGACGTCTAAAATTAGGATTTCTTGGCCGCCACCGCCTAATTTTACACGGACTATGGCGACCAAGCTTCGTTCAATATAGTACCTCACGCAATATTACAGACTACAAACCACAAATCGATTTGGGCAATTTCATGTAGGCCGGTGAAAAAAGGAGATATAGTCCTCTTAGCGCCATAGTCCGGGCTCTATAGACGACAACAAAATAAAGCGTGAAACTAATTTGCGTGAAGAGTCGTTTGAACCGGAGTACTATATATCCTGCCACACAGGTGTAGAAGTAATTTTAGTCCGGCGTACTCGCAGTCCGGCTACAATGGTAAGGAATAGGGCACTCAATTCAGTTGACTCTTCACCCAACATTAGTTTCACAATTTATTCCGTTATCGTCTATGGAGCCCGGACTATGGATCCTGCCGGACTATAATAGTTGCTTTCACACCGGTCATGTGTGTCAATGACTCATTTACGACATCGTCCTTCCGTTATTCATATATACATATTCAAAAATAACCCTTACAGTGGAGTGGAATAAGAAAAATATTGCTTGATAACATTATTATTTAAAAAAATCAGGATTTTGCGTTAAGATTGTGGGTTTACGTATGAAACTAAGCTAAAAAGACATTTAAATTTGGGATTTCCTAGCCGCCACCGCCTGATTTTACATATCTTCTATAGACAGGGTATTAAAACCAAATTAGTACGCCATAGTCTAATTGCAGCTATTTGTATTCTTCATGTTCTAGTGTGTGATTCTGCAAAAATAACATTGCTTTTCTCCTTTTAGGTCCACTCTGGACAAAGCTTACCTTTATAGTGAGTGTAAGAACCCTGGGTTTAGTGTGGGAGGAAAGGAAGTTATGGTATTGGATGTATGGAGCCGCCTTCTCACATCAGACCTCTACTGCTTTGCTATGGCAATATATACGTAAGGTATATAGTAACGTACGTTAGTTTCACACAAGTAATACATATGTCATATTATCCTCCATGTTGTGATTTAAACATATCATTTTATTTCTATTTCTCTATTTACTTGAGGAAAGATTTCTCACGGGAAAAGTACTTTGGTTTATTATGGAATAAATTCCCCTATTGCTATATTGAGAACATCCCATGTATTATTTTTGCTTTAGAGATTATGCTAGATGAGCTAAGTACTATAAATAACTTGGTATTTTCCAAGTTCTTGTGCAAGTTTACAAGATTGCAAAATACGTAGTTTCCCGTGATGTCATCAATGTAAGATAGTGCACTGCATATATTAGGAGTGAGCAAATAAACACTTATTTTTCAAATCTCTATTTAAACGAGTGAATTTTAATGGCCTTTTGGCTACTCAAAACTATTCTGGCAAGCATTTGCATATCAAATGAATTTTGATATGGTTCCATGGATTTTAAATTTTGCATGTAAAGTCAATAGGGAATGTTGGCAATTTTAGACATAACTTCAAAAAGCAATGTTCTCCTAAATAAAATATTTATTATGGTATCTGGGGTGTATATCGCCACACTACTTGAATGATCAATCCCTTCCGAACATATCACCATGAACTTAGTCCACAATTAACCCTTTACGAACTGTGTCCTTACACTCTAAGAAAACAATATGGCTACAACCATTTTCTGTCCTCTATATGGAACCCTCAAGAATGCTTCTTAAAAATCTAAGAACCCAAAAAGGTCCCTTACAGAACCATAAAAGGTGCTATACAGCAGTTAAAGAACTATTTTTGGTTCGTTGAAGTTTCACATTTTTAGGAGCGTCCGTATCATGGATACGCGCGGCCCAGGTTCAGCACACTCAGTTGAATAAATCCTGACACCACCACAAGCCATTACCAATGACTTGTGGATACGCTAAGAAGAAGAAGGTTCGTTGAAGAACCTTACAGGGTTCCATATAGGGTTGCATACAAGTTTAGAACCTCTTAAGCACCTTTTTTTCTTAGAGTGTAGCCTGAAAGGGAAAGAGGGGTTTTGAACAGCAGATTTAAGGATTTTGTTACAAGTTTTTCACATTTTTACATATAATACATTTTGGGTGATTTCATGCATCGAAATGTTCAATAGTACTGTTTAAATGTCAATCAGTCACTAACATCGAGTATGGTCACCCCTGACATGAATCGGTGCCTCAAGACGACGCGGCATACTGCCCATAAGGTTGTTTATGATGTCAGTGGGCAGAGCGTTCCACTCATCGGTCAGAGGCTGAGCTAACTCCTGCAGTGTTCGAGGAAGGTTGTCACTGTACTTGATGGCATCCCAGCATGTTCGATAGGGTTCAAATCAGGACAGCAAGCAGGCCATGGTATCTGCTCCAACCCCTCTGCCTCAAGAAATTGTGTGGCGTGACATTGTCGGTTTGCAGCCGAAAATTGTTTACATAAACCCTTCTTGCGTGTGGCAGACAGTGGTTTTCCAGAATGTCCAGGTACACGACGGCGTTCTTGTTTCCATCTGGCACCACCAATGATGTTTTCCCCAATAATGAATATCGGCCCGTACCATCACTGAGCCGCCACCACCTTGAGCCGATTCCTGAATCACCGATGTTCTCACCATGTAATCGACGCAACCTTTGTCTTCCATCTTGATGGTCTAGGATGTAGCACCTCTCGCCTATAAACACAACATTTCGCCAGTATCTGTAATCTTCTGTGCTCCCTAGCCCAGCGAAGTCGATCAACTCAGTGGTGAACGGTTGGGCGTGGACATTTGGTCATTCGTCTTGCTCGGTAACCATGTTAAAGCAATCTCCGATTTACAGGTTGGAGGGAAACGTTGAATCCACAAACGACGGAGACGGCTCGATGGCATTTTCCGTGCTCTACGGCACAGATTAAACAGTCGGTGATCATCGCGTCTGGTAGTCAATCGTGGTCGTCCTGCAGATTTTCGTCTCAAATGATCCACCTCTCGATGATATCTGAGGATTTTACAGATCGTACTCTGCGATATCACAATGAAATCAGCGACTTTGGCTTGTTTGTACCCTTCCCGACGGAGTACAAGCGCTCTTCGGCGTATTGGCAATTAGTACAAGAAAATGTTTTTGGGGCCTAAAAAAATTGCAACAGAAACAATTTTTGTGTCATCATTGTCACATATTGTCACAGAATAATGTGTCATAAGTCTAGAAAAATCAACAATGGGGAACACGTACAAAATAGGGGGTAAATTTTGTACAGGGGTCAAAAGTAAAAGAGGTCCAATTGTTTTGAAACCTACACGAACTTATTCATCTGGTCATGAGGATTTAAAAAAGGTATAGTTATATCTACGGTCATTAGTTTCATGATTATAGGCTCATAACGGTTCAAGGCCATCCTGGGGTAATCCTTTCAGAGTGCCCCGATTTGACGAAACTAGTCTCAAATTGTTCGTCTGGTCATATCCTAGAACATAAAATGCATATTTGCCCTGCATTTGTCATTTTAGTATGTAAATTAGACGTAAGCATTAATAACCCCATAGGATAAGTGCAAGTATTATATTTTCTGGTCCTTTGGTACTATATGAAGAATTTGGGACCATTTTGAAAAGAATCGGAGCATTCTGGAATTTGTTTACCCCAGGATGACCTTGAACCTTTATTTTCCTATAGCTATTAAACTATAGCCCACAGATAGGGCAAACTATACCTTTTTTAATCCTTAGGACAAATGTTGGTATAGATTTCAGTACAATTATACCTACTTTATATTTTCCTCCTATACAACCTTGACCCCCTGTAAATACATGTCCTCCGCTACTTATACTTCTAGACTTTTGATATGTTATTCTTTCATCATATCTAAGTATAACAACAACAAAATCGTTTCTGTTGCAATTATTTTGAGGTCACACCATTATTTTATTTAATTTTGTTGTGCTATGTGTATCCGAATGCTGATCAGCTCATGATATGGACGGCATTACGCATCGAACGCTATGGTGTAGAAACTCGAATCGACCCACCACATGCCGTGGTGGCGGAGTTGATTAGCGCATCCGATATCTCAATGGAAGTTTGTGGGTTCGAGTCCCATCCACAACAGGTTCATTTTGCGATTAATAATGCTACGTCCGCGCAGTCATCAATTTCTCTCGTATAATTAATATTATATATATATATATATATATATATATTACTGTAGATGAAACTTATGGGGAAAATTTAAAAATTCATTAGGTTGTAATGAGATCTTCTTATTATTTAAATTAATATTCATATCCTTTATTATTTGTTTGTTATTACTGTTTTTCTGTTGATTAGATATAATCACACTGTAATGATGTCCTGTTATTCTTTTTTGCATTTTAAAAAGCCCACTTGGCGGCCATTTTGGCTCCATTTTGAATTCCATTTCAAGTTTAGAACTTGTGAATGGAATTATTTAGGCACACATGTGTCATCACCTGGAACTTTCATCTCCTGAAAACGTCTTACAATTAAACTTTATATCTTTAAAATATCGGTCCTGGCGGCCATTTTGGATATGCCATTGTGAATTTCAAACATGAGGGTGAAATTATTTAGGACACAGATGTATTATCACTTGAGGAACTTTCATCTAATTGAATATTCGTGACAATTAAGTTTTTACTACATTTTTGAATGGCATTTTAGGGACTCTATTCTGGCGGCCCTTTGGACACAATTTTAATTTACAACATCTTCAAATTAAAAACAAATTATTAGGCACAGATATGTTAATTATGATCTGAAATATAATTTATCCATTGATTTTCTTGACAATTAGTTTGTTAAAATCTTGTTTAATTCGTTTTAGTGAAAAAAACCTATTTTTGCGGGCCATCTTGGGACGCTATCTGGAATAACCCTCCTTGGGCCCATTTTCATTTTTCGTAAACCGTTGGTTTGGACTAGTTCGGGGGGGGTGGTGCAAGTAGGATGTCCTGGCTCCCCTGTATGACTTTATTCTCGAAGGGATCTGAAACAGAATAGACGTAAGGGTTTAACATAAGGTTCGTAAAAGGCAAAACAAAAACAAAAACAAAACAGTTGTCACTTGGCAAGATTCCAATCCAGAATCAATAGTTTGACAGTGGTGTTATTTCTTATCATTGAATAGCACCAGCAATTAGACTGAGGTTATATCTATCCCCTGTGTGGGCACGTGTGGTCCAGTGAATTGAGCACTCGCCCCGCAATCCAAAGGTCGTGGTCGAGTCCCAAATGCGGCAAACGTGTTGTGCCCTTGATAAGGCGCTTTACCTCAATTACTCCTCTCCACCAGGTGTATAAATGGGTACACATTTCAAGGCTGGGAAAGAACAGACTCGCCTGGCGGGAAGATGTGGCGAACACCCACAGCTAAATATAATCCGGAGGAGTTGCGCCCCAAACGACTAGGCAAAGAGAGATAGCGCACTCCGCGTACGAGCTTGCTCGGCACGACTTTACTTTATTCATCCCCTTACATTCTTATATCTCTTTTCCCCCAACAGGTCTCGGCTTGGGCAAAGCATCGTGTCGCATACGCTAAGACAGCGAGACAATACTTTGATACAAAAATGCTTGGTTTCTGGTATCAGTTTCACTGGCGGGGCATTCGGTATGATCGTCCTTCCAACTCTGGCGGATTTCTTAATAGAGACCTATGGGATGCAAATGGCTCTTGTACTCCTGGCAGCTTTGTCACTTAATCTCTGTGTTGCTGGCGCTCTTTCAAAGCCACCTGTCGGTTTACCATCTGAACATTCACGAAATAGTTATGAACTATTGCACGGAAATGGGTCAGAGGAAGCTAATTCGCGATCGTCAATAAGGTCCATGAAGTCATTGTTCAGACAGAGTTTGGAAGGGTTTGGCTTTCAGCTTATGTATAAAAGACCCATTTTGTTAGTTCATAACACTGCGTACCTACTCTGGGGAGTAGCCCTTTCAGGCTGGGTTATTTTTTTGGTATCGTATGCAATAAGTTTAGGCTATTCCGCACAGAGAGCATCGTTTCTTTCAACAATGGCAGGCGTCGGTACATTAATCGGACGCATTCTTATGTTTCTATTACCAACGCAGGGCATTGCAGTTAGTAAAAACACATTCTGCATCCTATCCGTTGGTGGCGCCATAAGTCTTTTCATATATCCATTTGTAAGCGCGTTTTGGCTCTTAGCAATGGTATCATTAGTAGCTGGCATATTTCTTGGTACACCACCGCCGGTTGTATTGGTAATGCTGAAGAATGTGTTTCCTGATGATGAACATGATTTTGGTGCAGCTGTAGGGTTACAGACAATGTTCTTAGGTATTGGATATCTTATTGGTGGTCCACTTACAGGTAAGAAAAATGGGAGTTATATTTTAAATAAAATATACACCTATAACAATTATATATGCGGTGTCGTAATGTACATAATGGTATCTTTTGTTTACGATGAATTGGACATAACCAAATTCTTGAACAAATCAATTTGACAACAATCATAATAAATCAGCGTTATTATATACAATTCAGATCATTTGTGCACAAGGCTCGTTTATTTGTGTTTAAAGGGTATTTCTGACCTTGTCGTCCACGGGACATCGTAACAATAGCCACGAGCAAAAATGATCAATTGTAAATAATAAAGGTTGTCAACTATGTTGAATAGTAATGGAAAATAGGCCCAGATTAAATAGTTTGTGAGCTATATCCAGTACAGAACTTGATAGTACTCTATAAACTGAGCATTAATTTTGTATTTTCAACTTTCAATATTTGTAAAGCTGAACTTATAATTTTATTGCAGGATCAATCTTTGACGTTACAGACAGTTTCTATCTTGCTTTCTACACACTGGCGGTGTTGGAAGTTATCACAGCTCTTCTAACTATTCCAATGCATTAAAAAAAGAAGGAATGACGGATTAGTCACTTATGTTAAAAAGATGATGTTGGTGGGCACTTCATTGGCAAAACAGTAAAGTGGGCATTCGCATAGCAAAACCCACACAAGAATGAACCAGGTGATAGTATATGTGGGACGGTACCATAAAGTATATGTACACATAGACCAAACATGAGAAGGGAAGATTCCAAATCAGATGAAAGGTGATGGTGTAGACAGAGCCATACCGTATTAACCAGACCTTAAGGGTGCATTTCGTGATTCCAGCACCTTCTCTTTTCATTGTTCACTAGATATCCTTAAAAAATCACAAAATTTGAGTTGATTCCAATCTTGCGTTTTTTTTGTTATAAGTAATTGCTTGGTTCCCACGGTTCATTAGGCCACTGTGCTGTAATTTTTGATGGTGTAGGTGGGTTGTTCCATATAAACAAAAAGGTGTTGGTGTTGGTGGACCTGTACCATAAAAGCAGAAGTAATGGTATAAGCGTAGGGCTATACCATACAACAAGGAGGTGAGAGCATATATGGGGCCGTACCATAAAACAAATGTGGTGGTGTAAGCAGGGCCATACCATATCCATAACATCCCTAGAGTCATTTTTGGAAAATTTGACCAACCTGACGATTGAGATTTTAAATAGAGCGCCCTCTATCTGGACAATATTTCAACTGGCATTCTGCAACACCACGCCAGCGAGTTTGCCTCGTAGGTCTAGGGGTCATTGCCCGCTAAAGACCAAGGAACTGTTTAATTTTCCGGTCTTTGCGTTCTTCGCTGCCATGGCCCTGCCCGCCACGTTGGTCCCTCTGTCGTGGCCCGGCTACGTGAGAACCTGTTAGATCTAGGGCGATTTCCTGCTAAAGACCAAGGAACCGGTCCGCTTTTGACTCAATTTTCACACAAGGAACCGGTCATTTTTCGGTCTTTGCGTACTCTACTGCCGTGACCAGCCACATTGGTCTTGCTGCCGTGGCCCGGTTACGTGAGTACTGTTAGATCTAGGGCGATTTCCTGCTAAAGACAGAGAAGAAACAAGAAAAGAAAGAACCGGTCTGCTCTTGACTTTTCACCCAAGAGTTTGCCTGTTAGATCTAGGGTGATTTCCGGTAAAAGACCAAGGGACCGGGTCAGTTTCCTATTCTTCCGTACTTCGCTGTCGTGGCACTGTCACGTTAAGTTCCGCAGCCGTGGCCCGACCACGTAAAACAGCTTAGTATCCTTCTTAGATATACACCTGGAACAAAAGGTATCTCGGCATGTTTTTCGATCAGTACTGTGCCAAAGTCAGACTATTTTGAAATTTTCGAAATATACATTTTGGTTTGTCTAGGTCCTTGCTCTTCATTTATCCTGGCTGTGTAAAAAAGCGTGCAAAAATGGCTGAGATTGACGCCCGAAAGACGCAAAACCCAAACCAAAAGTTCAGTTTTTGGGATTTTTTTCCATGGACTTGCAGTGTACTTGGGACACGACAATCGCTGACACAATCCATATTGCAAGTAGACTTTCTCCCTCATTCAGTCGGAAAACCAAAATCAATAAAAAAAATCAAACAGTGGGCAGCTTTTAGAAATTGCGTTGTACACCAGGACAACCACTGTGAAGAAAATACCAAAAAACTGCAACTTTTGGTTGGGGGGTGTGTCTTTTGGGCCACTATCTCAGCCATTTTTTGCAACTCTTTTTTAACAAGCGAGGTTGGTTAATGAAGAGCAGAACCTATGGCAAACAAAATGTATATTTCCAAAACTTTCAATTGTCTGACTTTGGCATCAGTAACTGACGAAAAACCCATTCGAATATTTTTTGTTCAGGTTGTACGTCTTGGTTGCGGGCAACTTTCGATCCAAGGCGCCTTCATTTGTACCGCAAATCATAATTTAACCACAACGACCGGTGACAACCGGGCAAGGTAAGTACTCTGTGCGGAAGCCGGCAAGATTTGTTTTTTTTTTTTTTTCAGCAGGCTACTGTACTCAACCTGGCTCACTGAGGGTGGAGACTTCCCGCGAAAGGGTCCCATAAAGACACTGGCACGGGCCACTGCAGCTGAACCTCTAAACAGCCAAACTTGAGGGTTGGAACAATTGTCCAGAACGGACCAGCTTTCTTTCTTGAGAATCGCCCCTAATTTGCGTTGGTGAAAATGATATTGGCCCGATGCCGTGGCCCGGCTAAGTGAGTTTCCCGCTGCCCTTGCCCTGCCACGTAAAGATCCTTGGCCCGGTCACGTGAAACAGCTAAGTGTACTACATAGATTTCTGATCGCAAGCCCCAAACTATGATGCGGTACAAATGAAGGCCATTTTTGGGATCGAAAGTTGCCCGCGAATAGAACGTATATCTAAGAGGGATAAAAAGCTTTCCAGTGGTCGCCACGGCAGCGGAACTTAGGATACAAGGCCCACGGCAGCGAAATCCACAAAACCGGAATTGGAAAATGACCGGGTTTCCGTGGTCTTTAGCCGTGAAATCACCCAGATCTAACAGGCAAACTTGTTTACTTACTTGCTTAAAGCGAAACATTTTTTTCACAATTAGTTCTTCAATTTTGCTCCTCAATGATAGTCTAGCCATTGGAAGAACGAGATCTATTTTACACATAAAAATAACATTCATGCCCAAACAGATAGGACATTGATACGAGGATAAGACAATCCATGGTAATTTTTAGGCCACTTTTAAGTTTTCCATAACTTTAATCACAATGGTATATTTCCTGAATATTTTTACTCGTAACTCACTGATATTAAAACCACAAAGGTTTAGACCGATCAAACATGTACAAAAACAACAAAATCAAGACAAACCACAAAATCACACAATGACACACACACAAAAAACCCACCACACCACCACACACCCCAAACAACCTGCATAGGCGTGCGTGTTCTTGTGTTTGATGAAAAATGCCATTTCGCGTCGTCTGCTGAATTTAGCGTCGCCGGCGCGTTAATTATAAAATCGTTCGTTTACCCATAAGGAATCTGTATTTGGCCTTAATTATTTCGGGTGAGGGCTTGTGTATATAAAAGCCTTACAACCATGCAAAATTATCGATTTTGAAATTTGAGGGCGCACTATTTTTCAAATGTGCCAGTGTCTCTTTAAGAGTTCAGGGGTTTTCCTCGACCACACGGCAAGCACGTCATGTCCCTCCTGTTCCACTTAGCTCCAAACACCCAAATCTGATGCATCTAAGTCCTGTATCTTGGCTCAGCACGTCTACGTAGGGTGAGCGGTTGGTCTCTCCCATGCGGTTCCTTCTTCTTCTCCCGTGCTTAGTGCCCACTGGATGACTTGGCTACTTTTTTTCGTGTTAGCTCTATAGCACTTCATATCAAATCGTCATCTGTCTTTCTCTCTCTGATTTTCTGAGAGAGCCTGGGGAGATCCCTATATAACTCCTTGTTTGTAAGAGTGTTTTGTTCCCAGCTACTGCTCAGTGCTGACACTGAGCATTGTTCTTGTATATCAGACATCGTGTTTCCTTGTTCCATTTTGGTGTCATGGTCCAATCTTCACATCCATGTGTGAGTACTGACTCAACAGCGCTACAAAGATTCTCATTTAAAGTGCCTTGGGAGAGATCTTATTTAATGAGTTACAGGTTCTCCAGGCAGTGGCTTTGCGGACCTTGATATCTTTCTTTGTACTAGACGTCCAAGCACCTAAATACTTGGAAGTCGTTAACCTCCTCCAGCACAATACCGATGTTTGCTCTTATGGTAGCATTTTGGTGGTTAAATGACATAAACTTTGTTTATAAGCATTCATGTTGAGGCGAACTTTTCATACAGATGTTTTTTACCCTTAGGAGCAGATCTTGGGCTTGTTGGATTTCCTCAGATAGTAGTGCTATATCAAGCAATGTCCAAATCAGTTAGTGTCACAGGCCCCACTCTTCTACTCCTCCTCCTCTTCTCAAGATGGAATCCAAGTAACTTTTCCCGGCCGTCTATTGCGCAATACGAAGTGCATAATCCAGTACCACCACAAACAGATAAGGAGCAAGTGTGTCTCCCTGGAGGACTCCCACCTGGATGTCGAACAGCTCGGTTTCTCCGTCTGGTGAGATCACCTTGGCTCTTGTGTTTTCATACAGGAGTCCTATAGCATCCACATTTTCCTGTGGGATTCCATATGCCTTTAGTATTTGGAGCATTTACCTCTGTGGATGGTGTCAAAGGTCTTTCTAAAATCAATGAAAGTTATTATGGCAGGAAGATTCTTGACCTTGATCCCTTCTATGATCATGTGGTCCTTCCTTCTCCGAAGCCATTCTTATTATTTCTTAGTAGTTTGTTAACGGCAGGTCGAATCATGTTGAGTAGCATTCAGTTGAATGTCTTGGCAATTATTAAGCTGAGACTTATTCCTCTGTAGTTTCCGACTTGGCTAATATCCCCTTACTTGGGAATTGGGACAGTGTTCAACACTGACCATTGTTCAGGCTTCTCTTTCTTTAGTAAGGCATCATTGCAGAATTTTAGCACTATGTCGTTTAGATCACATTTCTTTATGACTTCAGGTGGTATGTTGACCTCTCCACTGCTCTTCCCTTCGACCAGTGCTTCCTTGGCCTTCTCATATTCTTCTACACTGAAGGGACCAACTTTGTTGTCAAGCTCAGCTGAGATTTGTTCGATCTCTTCATCTTGTCCATCAACATCTGGTTGGCTTCCCAGGAGGTTCTGGAAGTGGCTATAACAGTTTGCAAGTCTCGCTTTTGGTGTTTCCCCTTCTATTTGACCTTTCACAGATGCTTTTCTTCCTGTGATGTCAGGCAAACAAAAAGGAATAAGTCCAGAGCGGACCCTTCTTTGGTCTTTAGCTGGAATTCGCCCGGATCTAACATGTACTCACGTAGCCGGGACAAACGTGGCAGGGCCACGGCAGAGAAGTACGCAAAGACCGGAAAATGACCCCGGTTCGTTGGTCTTTAGTGGGAAATTGCCCTTAGATCTAACGTATCGGAGCCAGGGCAGGCAGCAAAATTAGGCGAAACTATAATCTCAGATCTAAGGACGCGTTCGGTACGACCCCATAGTGAGACGTAGCCAAGCACGGCAGGGAGATTTTTGGAACCAGGGGCCCGTTCCCCAAACTCGTGCGCAACCCTAAATGTATACTAACTCTCGCGTATGCCATACATGACAGACCTTTTCATACCAGCATGGCCCCTTCCTACTTGAAAGATCTTATCACTCCCTACGTTCCACCTCGTGGCCTTAGGTCAGGTAAAGTGCGTCCTGAGGGTAGCTTACAAGTTGTTGCCTCCCGTACAAAGACCTATGGTGAGCGAGCTTTTGCTGTTGCTGCCCCAATACTTTGGAATGCCCTCCCCAAACACATCCGCAATTCACCAACTATAGCTCGGTTCATAAGTCAGCTCAAAACTCACTTATTTGATATTGCTTTCCCTGTGTAATCTCTCTAGAGTGTTTTAATTCCATTGTTCATACCAACATAGCGCATTGAGATGTCATTTATGTTTTATGCGCTCACAAATATGGTTTATTATTATTATTATTACACAGTGCTTGGACAAATTCGTCCATAGACAATATTTTTTAATTGTTGGTTGTGTTTTTAATAAAGATTGAAATGATGAAATAAATAAAATGACACTTTAC
Source organism: Ophioderma brevispina (assembly GCA_023653785.1). Taxonomy (NCBI): domain Eukaryota; kingdom Metazoa; phylum Echinodermata; class Ophiuroidea; order Amphilepidida; family Ophiodermatidae; genus Ophioderma; species Ophioderma brevispina. The sequence continues at coordinate 20,482 of JAMKCH010071909.1, forward strand.
CTTAGATAGTGAGAAATTTAGACATAACCCGCTCCTACTTTGAAATAAATCGTAAGTTTGAAGTCTCATCATTTAAGTAGTTCTTACCAGGGAGTTATGGCCACTTTTTATAAATCACTTCAGAAGACAGTGTGTTTTACCCGTATTACCATGGGTGTAATATTATTAGTTATGAGGTGAGGCGGAGATATGGTATGGGAAATACCATGCGCGAAGTGTCATACTGGGTGAAGCCGAAGGCTGAACCTAGTATGACACTGAGTGCATGGTATTTCCCATACCATATCGACGCTGAACCTCATAACGATGTTATCATACCACTAAAATTAATTTAATTAATTAATTAAAATGAGATTAATTTTGTGATTTTAGCGTTTTAAAAGTGTGTTTCATGCTTTTTTAACACTTTATTTGTAAAGAAAGCTCGATTCACATGACTTCCCCATTCTGATAATGGTTTATTCCGAAGTATTTGTATGCCTCGGATACGCGGTCATCGACCTAATATTTTTCTGTATTATGCTAGTAAGCGCGTACGGTACGCAGTCATTGACATAATACGGGAAATACGAGGAACGCGGCTCCTTTGATATTTCACTTAAAACTACTTGGTGGTATGATAAAAACAGGCACAAACGTAGCGGAGCGGGAGCAGAATTCTGTGTACATGTCCATCAAGCTGGGACTAATATACTAAGAGGGATATGAAGCTGATATGAAGCGCCTTATTCACTCTGTGTTAAATATTTGCGTTCATGTGTGCTTCGGCTAGTGTATCATAACTTTGGGGTCAAAGTACATTTTTTATAATGCATTAGATGTTTGACCGTTGACATTTTTCTGGTTACCCATGCATATAGACTTATGGTACTAGCAAATACAAAATAATGATAATATAGGTTTTCCCACTCGATTTCGCACAATGTTCATCCGAATTCAACAATTGTTTAGTTCAAATTCGTCCAAAAAATCGAAACTGTACATTGCCAACCCGATTTCGTCTTTGGCCAAACAATTTCAAACCCGGTGCACTCTAACTCTTCAATGGTCGCACCGGTTCGTCGTGTTAAATCAAATTCGTCGGGTCATACAATTTCGTTGTACATTGCCAACCGATTTCGTCATTGGTCATCCGGATTCATAAAAATATCATTCGAATTCGTATTTATGCCTGCATTGGACGGGTATCATGCATGCGTTTAAGGCCTAACATTTGGAATGGCTCTTAACAGGATAGGAAGTGACGTTATGACGGCAATTTTGTTAGTGATATATCACTCAGGAGAGGGTGCACTCTAAATTACATGGATTTTAAATTAAATTTGAAAGTTTGTGGTAGGGTCAAATCAATTCCAGAATGAAATTTTGATCTTATATAAATATTTATGTTTAAATGTAGTTTTTAATTTTGGCTCAAGTCAAAATGAATAAACAACTTTGACTGTCCACAACTATAATTTAGAAATATGTATAATTGGAAGCAGTCAATATTTGGCTTAAACACAACTTGTTTGATTCGTTTAACGTACACAGCTCGAAAGGAAACAGAGTTGATACACGCAAATGAACAAAAAGAAAGTATGAAAAGTAAGACAAGAAAATTCATCCCGAAACACCTCACGAATTGAAAAGACCAATTGTTGAAACCCAGTGACCAAAGACTTAATCCAACTACCCATTATATCGCCGTTTTGAAGGTTGGACTAAATTCATTACACGGGACGAAATTGAATGACCATAGGATGAAGTCGTTTGACCATCGACTATTTGGAATGTCCAAAGACGAAATCGAGTTGGCAAATGTAGAGTTTCGATTTTTCGGGACGAATTTGAACTAAGCAATTGTTCAATTTGGATGAACATTGTGCGAAATCGAACGGGAAACCTATAATAATTAATGTTTCATTGACTAATTACACGGTGATGTGAAAGTAACCTACAATAGGCCCTGAGTCCATTTCCCTGTACATATGATAAAATACATGGTTCAGAAAGAAGTCTTATAAAAAAAATCCTAACATTTTTCAAATCCCTACTTACTGGTTTGTACATAATCAATTTGGTCTATTCTTAACTCAAAGTTGTTTCAGGGGGTTCAAGTGGACACCCCTAGTTATGCACCAACGGGAGTGCAAAAGACCTTATGCACTAAATCGGGGATGACCCGAGTTAAGCATATAGGCCAATAGAGTAACGATGCCTTAACAACCCAAAAACTATTGAAAAAGAATCATCTTCTCCAGAATTGTTTGATACACCTTTAAAAAACAACATATCACAAGTTGCCCAAAATCAAAGTAGTGGACATATATTTTAGAAGGGGTAAGGTTTACTAGGGACAAATATAAAAAGCGTCAAACGGCGTCGAAAAGTATACAAACGTGATATTTAAAAGGCCAAATAGTAAGGTCACAATGGGGTAATTTCGATATATCTGTTCGTTCATAAAAATGGTGTTAGTGGTTCGTCTCTAATAGTACAGGAGCAAAAAGATACTGGTTGCATATTCATTACTAATTGGAGCGCAAAATGTGCTGGGGTAGCAGGTGTCTATGGGAGGTCCGAACCAAGCAACTGTAATATTCTAATTAAGTTCAAAAAGAGAATCTTTTCATTTCCTTATCTAGTGGGACCAATTGAACAATTTTTACAACCATCCGATCAAAATCGGACCAGTCTATAAATTTTTACAATCAGATGACCTTGAACTGTTAGGTGCCTAATCGACGAAACTAACAAGTCATCGATAAGACAAACCATCCTTTTTTAACCTTACTAGTAGTCCATTAAATTGGTACATCTTTTGTATCAATTCGAACAATTGTAATTTTTTTTATCCCGTAACAAAAGTTTTCCACATGGTCCACTAGGTTGATTTTGGTAAACTTTTAATATTTATTTTTTGACAATTTCACAGTATATTAATTACACCAAAATTGTTTCTGTTGGCAATTTGTTTTGGGTGAAATCATAGAATGACTGGACTATATTAAAGTTAAAAGTGTTCATTCTGATAGAATGGCCTTCACACCAAAACCCCATCTGAAAAGGTTCGCGCCGAAATTTCAATCCGTTTTGAATTTAGTAGTGTCTAAGCGAAATGGGGGTTACCTTCCGCATATAACTTCATAACCAAACATCCGTTAGCCCTAATTTCACATTGTAATGAAAAAGAATTGGTAGATTTTCTTCAGATTCTAAAGTTTTGACCACTTCTATAAAATCTGAGGTTCTGTGGACGTTGCTATTAGCCACCGACTATGACCATTTAAGTGTTTCTATAGGTTTGTTCCCGCCGTCGGTTTCGCGAGCAATGTTTCTGCGCCCAATTCAACAATTGCTATTTCAAATTGGTCGCAAAAAATCGAAACTGTACCTTTGCCAACAAACCGATCGATTTCGTCTTTGTCAAACCACTTAACCTTGTGCACTCTAACTCGTCAAGTGGTCGCACCGGTTCGTCGTGATAATTCCAGATTCTGTCGATCATCCAATTTCGTCGTATATGGCCACCCGATTTCGTCATTGGTCCATCCGATTCATAAATAATGCGTTTCGAATTCGTCGTAGCTGCATTGGGCGGGTATCTTGCATGCGTTTAAGGCCTACCATTTGAAATGGCTCTTACAGGATAGGAAGATGACTTTCATGACGGCAATTTTTTTCAGTGATGTATCACATCAGAGAGAGGGTGCACGTTCTACATTAACATGGATTTTAAATTAACTTCGATAAGTTTGTGGTTGGGACCACTCAATCATTTAAAAATTGTGGATCTTTTGTGTATGGTTAAGTGTAGTTTTAATTTACTCATGTCAATGAATAAAACCAGCTTTACTGTTATTAAATTTAGTTGGAAGTGGTCAATATTTTGGCTTAAACACAAACTGTCTGAATTTTGGTGCCATCACGTTTCACAAATATATATTTGGTTTTGGCCCGAAACACCTGACGAATTAAAAAGACCAATTGTTGAAAAAACCCAATGAACCAAAGACGTCAACCGAACTAACCCATTATATCGCCGTTTTGAAGGTCCGGAACTAATTCATAACACGGGGAGAAACTGACCTGCCCATGGTTTTGAAAATCGTTGGATCAAATCGACTATTCGAATGTCCAAAGACGAAATCGATTTTGCAAATGTCATTTCGATTTTGTGGGACGAATTGAACTAAGCAATTGTTTGTAATTCGGATGAACATTTGCAAACCGAACGGGAAAACCTATATTAGTGAATTTTCCACAAGCAATTTACAGTACACGGATTGTAAGAATTACGAAGAGTACTATAGGTTTTCCCGTTCGCCTTAAACGCATTCATGATTATCAGCCCAATGCAGGCCCTATACGACGAATTCGAACGATATTTTTATGAATCCGGATGACCCATGACGAACTCGGTTGGCCCTACAACGAAATTGTATGGTCCGACGAATTTGAATTAACACGACCAACCGATGCGACCATGACGAGTTGGAGTGCACAAGGGTGCAAGTGTTTGACCAAAAGACGAAATCGAGTTGGCCAAAGTGTTTTTTTACAGTTTCGATTTTTGAGACGAATTGGAACTAAGCAAGTGTTGAATTGGGATGAACATTGTGCGAAACCGAACGGGGAGAAAAAGGGGACAACCATATTAGCATTTTCAAAACAGTTTTAAATTTTTAAAACGCATTTACTTGCAACACATGATTGAGACTACAGTTTGTGAGATGATTTGGGCGGAAACACATGTGAAAGGGAAGCTTTTGATTCCCGGTACATTTACAGATAACGACCACCCCACAGGGGGCCTGTATAAATACCCACGTTTTAAACCACCTCTCATTAGTCTAGTCTAGGTCTTAGATTTCAGGAACAGTTTCCGAAAACATACCGAGCAAAGGATGGAAATTTTGAATTTTGGGCTCGAAACAATCAAAACAAAAATGATCGGATTTTAACGTTTTTTTCCGAAATGAGAAAGAGGAAAAAACACATATTTACTTAAAAATGAAGTTTATTAAGCTCAATGACTATTGGAAAAAGTAGTGATCAAGAAATTTGTAACGTGTGTCATAAAAAACAGGATTGGGAACAAAATATGTTTAAAAGGGTAAGTCCCTACTTCACTGGCTTTTTATCACATCTCATTTGACACCTTTTGCCCAGAGATAAAGAACATTGGAGGAAGGGTTGGCACAGGACGATTGGACTATTTTGATTATGAAGAAAAGAAAAGGAAACAGTGTTTGTAAATTGCTGGAACTGTTAAATTTTGTTAAAGTCTATTAAAGCCTTCTTCTTCTTATCGTGTCCCAAACACAGTAGTTCTAAAACAAAATGATCAAGCCGAGATGGGTAAAACGTCTGGTGCTCACCGTTAGGTACAAGTGTTTTTATACATTCGAATTATAAAATTCGACTATGGCCAGGACTTGAGTGTTTACAATGAGGCCATCCACCAAGGGCACAGTTCAGTTGGGTGTATTGTACATACATTGACCATGAACGACCTTGTGGCGATCTGGGGGATCATATATATACCCCCCCCCCCCCCCCCCCCCCCCCCCCCCCAAAAAACCAGGGGGGGGGCGTTGTATTTTCTAATACATTGGTGAATTGAAAAGCGGTACTGAACTGTGCAAGGGAATTGAGATTTACTAGCTCATAGTGATGGGCGCGCAGCCATTGCTGACCTCCCCGTAGGTTTTGGAGAAAAACCCGGATGAGACATCACTACGCACATGAAGAATGGACGTTTCCAAAACAATTCCATTAAATTTAATATAGGACGTTGTGGTGGTTTTGCAAAATACGATTACCGCTTTGACAAATACCATCTTTGATATATGATGAAGAAGAACTAAATTCAAAAACATTTTACGTCAGAGGCGAACAAGTTCACGAGAGGTATGCTTATGGTATCAACAAACTTGGTAAAAAAGCACAAAATTTGCTATTAAAATTGATCACAGTTACCAGCTTTTCAATGCAATGTACAAGAAGACCACCTATTGTGCTAAAGGTCACCTTCCAGAATTCCTGTCTACAAGCTCTAATGGCGGCGCCCAGGGGTCTTTTAGACGAATTTATAAATTCGAATTTATATATTATATGTACAGTACTGTTCACTGAATTCCGCAAGGTCCTTGTCTGTGCAATGTTGCTCCAGCAGTGGGCAGACCAAGATATGTTCCATTGTCTGTGGTGCTGTTCCACAACCACAGGTAGTGTCTTGATCTGCTTCCAGGTAGCCCCACTTCTGCAATGAAACCTTAGATGACCAATTCTGGTTCTCAATCTGTTGAGGTATCGCCATTCAGCCCATTAGGAGTCAGCTCCAGGTGGGAGATGCTCACCAGGTTCAATACCAATAGATGCTACTTGGTTGGTGGCAAGTCTTTCCACAAGGCGACTCTCTTAAGCTCCTTAGAGACTTTTTCAAGAGGTTGGACTTTGCTTAAGAAACTCTCTCTCTCTCTGGATTTGAGGCGGTTGGCAGCAGGTACCTGTCCAGACATAGGGTGCTTCACATTAGATACTTGGCAGCTACGCTCTTACATGCTCGCTACGCTACGACGGATGTCTGGTGGAGCAATTCCTGCTAGGATGTATAAGTTTTCCGTTGATGTTGGACGGAGGCATCCGGCGACAGGAGGCATTTACACAATTTAAAGCTAAATAACAAGCTTGGTATTGGTTTACCTATGTGATAAATCATTTTAAAATGATTCCCAACAGTGACCTAATTACGCTGAGGTATTTAGGAAGGAAAAAGGAAAGAAAGGAATTAAAGATAGTGTCTATATTACCAATAACCCCACGGCCGCCATGTTTACAATTTGTCCTATTACAATAATTTGTAAATACAACGTAAATAACATTAAGTATAAGGTTTGTGTTACTTCAGTCGGTATGCATCTGCAGTGATTATTCAAGACTGCAAAGATTAATCTCTGTTAAATCAATGAATATAAACTTCAGATTTCAAGAATTTCGCATATTACATTGAGGACTAGAAGTGTAGCTGGACAAGTAGCAAAATAGTGAAATTTTTGATAAATGATATTGCACCAACCCCTTCTTGATTAACATACAGAATGATGAACGAATATAAATGAAGTATGTAAATAAAATGCAAGGAGTGCATTGAGATGCGAAGTTTAAAACAAGGGCTGCCATTCTACATTCAGGTTACAGTAATACTTTTGGAAAATGTGACATGGTTTGTTTTTGCAAATATTGTGATAAAGTGTGCCATTTATTTCCTCAAAATTCATTCTTTCAACTAAGTTTCTTTCATGTAACATTTAAAAACGTTTATTATAAGAGAAGAAATGTGATTGGACATAGATCATGCATTGATATTTGCCATTGCACGGTGCGTATATTAATGAGCGTACGCGGTGTGCTTAGAACATTTACAAGCGATGTTGGATTGGTTCAATTTTGGGGAGGGTGTGCGCATTTTTTTCGTTAGAAGCAATACTGCATTGGATTTCAGACATCTTCAGATTTTGTTTGTAAACATATGTGCCGTAATAACGTTTATGAGTTAGGTTAATGTCTGTATATTTTTAGTTTCTCGTGCATTGGCAAAAATCAACGCAGTTGAATCCGTTTGATCAGACTCATAATGGCACACGCCCTGGCGGGGCTTGTCCCATTATTCGTCGTCTGCAAACTGAGCGCACGTGCATTGTTTTTTTGCCAATGCACTTGAAGCTGAAACTATTCAGCCATTAACCTCTAATTAATAAAATGGAAGCAACACGCCCTGTTTATACATTATAAGAAGCTGCCAAAATACTCTAATTTAGTAAGTCGAAGATAAAGAGTAAATAATAAGTAAATCAAACAAATAATGTATGCGTAAAGATAACATGAATTTTAGTAATTCAGTGTCAGTTGAGTTTATCGATTTTTTCCAGGGCAAGTTCGTTTGAGTAAGATCAAACAATCATACAAACCATTAATTTTACTCAACCAGATGTTTACGGTAATATCGGCAACGCATCATTGATTTGAACCTTTAAACTTTGAACTCCAAATACCTGCATATTCCTACGACAAAGAGAAAGTACTGAAGGAGTGAAAACAATATTTGCATTTCGTCTTCATTATGAACACAAGATCGCCAGCAAATCACGCATGTGTCTTGCTGCTAAACAGGTAGGAGGGTTAAAAATAATAGGGTTGCGAAGAACCATAAACGTATAACGCGAAAGCCTATTCTTAAGCCTGACTATTCAAAATCACTCGCCTGTGACAAGATTTGAAATAGACAGGATTAAAGGTCCCAGGAAATGAGGTGATAAACCTATTCCAAATCTTTATGGGGCATTCCATTCCAATAAACAGGGCCACAAAAAAGAATACACTACCAGTGACATCATTAGTGAAGCTATTGATTTTCAGTCAGTGTCATGAATAGATTCACACCAGTCACCTGGATTTTTTTATTACTCTCTGAAAAATCAATAGTTTCACTAATGATGTCATCACCAACCCAAATATTGAATGCTCTCTTGTCCCTCCTTGTAGACTTGACACAAACCAAATCAGTTATATTTGCATTTCCTGGGACCTTTAAGAATAGGCGTTTGTGTTCGACGTTTGTGGTTCTTCGAAACCTGAGCAACATATCACTTCCTGCAGTAATATACAGAAGGGGACTGTATCTTACTCGAGCTGATATTTAGCAAAGTTTCGAATACGTTTTGAATTATAATAATAATAATAATTCGAAACCCTTAGCTGGTTATGTTAAAACATATAACTCCTGGTACTAAAAACCCTTTCAGCACTGATTATGTTAAACCTCGTCAAACCAGACTATTTTGTAACACGTCTAACCACCCCCATCTATGCCATTCGGAACACCTTCTGAACTTGATTTTGGTCTCAATGGATAGCTCAGTGTCTCCTCTATTAAGTGATACTAAAATAAGGTCAAGCATTCCCAGCACCTTGTTTCTATGACGTCATAATACGCGGACGTGTTACAAAACGACCATTTTACCTGAAAAACACAAATTTAACTTAGAAATGAAATTTTAGCTCAATAACACGAAACCTTTTACTGATAAGAGCAATTTTATGGTGTACCCAGTTTACAGAGTAACGTATAGGGCGGCTTCAACAACCCCCTACAGCTCAACTTTGGCGGGTTACCCTATCCCGTGTAAAGTGGTGGGTCCGAATTTTGTTCACTTAAATGTGCGCAAAGTATGTAACAACGATTACCCAAATCATTTTGCGACACAATCGCGCATTTTTTTTTTTACCGGATGAAAAACTCGAGGGGTACAACTCCCCCCCCCCGATAGCTAGACGTGTGTTAAACTATAAGAAACCATTTTAGCGCTGATTATGTTAAGGAAACCTTCCGGTGCTAGAAACCATTTTTGCGCTGATTATGTTAAAACACACAAGCCGGTACTGTACAGTCAGTCTGCAGCGTTAATGCTTCAGTACACACTTCGTCGATTTTCTAACCAGATACAATCGCGATCGTAGTATGTCAACTCTGTGCGAGACAGAAAGTCAGCCCTATACAACATAGTTTTTTACCCAAAATCTCCCCATATAAGCCGGTGCGAAGGAAGATTGCAAGGTGAAGAGAATTCTGTGTATTTTACGAATATGCTCATACCAAATTTGACTATACTCGATTCATCTGATATGTGACCCCGTACCATTCTTGCGGAGGTGAAAAATTCAATGAGGCGCAGGGACTTCTGTTAATCATGTTATTGTGAGGAATGTTAAGGCCTGAAATACACTATTGTGCGTTTCATACATGAATGAAATTGTATTTAGTGGCAGGTGAGTGAGTTATATGACCGAGTGTCCTCCAAGATAATCCGGTGTGGCACGTGCATTTGAATTCTTTCATTTTCCCTCTCCGACTTAATTGAATAGGTCCAAAACTCCAGGGGGCGAACGTATCAACGCGAATCGACTATAATTCCCTTTTTCAGTGATGGATTTAGGGCCAGTTTAATAATTTGTTAATTTTTTCAAACTTTTAAAAGACCAGTTCGTTAACCATTCGCTTGACCGGGCAAAGACTCTGACCAAAAAATTAAGGCCATTTTTGTGCAAAGCATAATTCAAGCTTTCATTTCATATCGAAATGGCAGGGGACCAGTTTATTTTCTGACCAGAAAACTGTGTTTGCGTTTGAGGTAATTTCAGGTAAAATTTTATCTTGAGACCATGGAGGTACCTCATGATCAAAACCATAGCATTTTAACTCGTGCAGCCCCTTCTGTTATGCTAATATCTTTCCGTGATTTACGTGCTCAAGGATTTTCTTACATCGTTGAGTGAACATCAAAAGAGACAATTCATTGCCGAATATTAATTAGTTTACCTCAAGATTAGTGTCAATAATACTGTACTTTATTACTTCATGTCACTTTATTAAGAGCCGGTAAGCCCACGTTTTAAAAAATCCAATTTAAATCAGGCGGTATTTTTTTTAAATTTCGTGTGTCATTTTCCGGTTAACATTTTCGCATGTTTATCAGTATATTAATTTCATTTATTATGTTTACTCTATTAATTTTTGTCTAAACAATATATTGAGCGTCAAAAAACAGCATAATTTATATCATCTCTATGTTAAATTTATAATTTTCTTTGACGAAACTTTTGTCACGTTGGTCGAATTGAAAGTGCAGCCAATTTATTCAGGGTTAGAAAAGCAACGACTTTCCACATCGCTGCATGCTGACTGTGTATAAGAAACATTTGGCGCTGATTATGTTAAAAAAAAACTGCTGGTATAGGAATCCGCTTTTTAGCGCACATTATGTCAAAATACACCTTTTAGGGGTTTTTATAAAACGGGAACCGTGAAAACGGGGACTCATTAAAAACATTTTCTATGTGTTACAAAAAGGTTTGATTGGGGTCCCCGTTTTTAGAGTTGGGGTCCCCGTTTTATACATGGGGGGATGTATAAAAAGGGGACCCCGATTATTTTCCCTCCCATTAGCAGTAGTTGGCTTTAGGTTTCTCCCATTATTACCACTGTCATTGACTCACACAAATGCACCATCATATAAGATAGCGGACAAGATAGCTCAATCAGGTAAGCGCTCGACTCCAGTGTATTCGTTCATAATACATCGTACACCCACACACCCAAACACACACACACCGACATCTACATCCCTTGCAAAGTTATGCGCACAAATCACGGCGTTCATTCAAATAGTTTCTTAATTCAATATGACGTCATATATAACCTTTATGTGGGTGCGGTTTCGAGTGTGGGAGTGTGGGTAGGCATTTTGTATGATGGTGCGTTCGTGTGAAGCTATCACAGTGGTAAATTTGAGTGAAACTTTTGCTCATTGAAGGAAAAAAAATAGGGGTCCCCGTTTTATGGGTCCCCGTTTTATACATCCCCATATGGGAATGTATAAAACGGGGACCCAAAAAAAAAAAAAAAAAAAAGATGTATGTTTGCTGATAAGGGAAAGCGCTGATCCCGATCTGATGCATCCCTTGAAATGATGCTAAATGGTTTATGGTATGGTTGGGCCACAGTGATCAGCGACCATTTGTGAAAGCGCTTAGAGGCCAATAGCATAAGGCGCTATATAAATCTCTGCTATTATTATTATTATAAAGCAAATACCATATTGGGTTAAGAAACCATTTGGTGAGCTCGGAATATATACTTCTCATACAAAACTTTGTTTTTCTTTTTAGCAGTGAATTCGTTCATAATACATCGTACACCCACACACCCAAACACACACACCGACATCTACATCACTTGCAAAGTTATGCGCACAAATCACGGCGTTCATTCAAATAGTTTCTTAATTCAATATGACGTCATATATAAGCTTTATGTGGGTGCGGTTTCGAGTGTGGGAGTGTGGGTAGGCATTTTGTATGATGGTGCGTTCGTGTGAAGCTATCACAGTGGTAAATTTGAGTGAAACTTTTGCTCATTGAAGGAAAAAAAATAGGGGTCCCCGTTTTATGGGTCCCCGTTTTATACATCCCCATATGGGAATGTATAAAACGGGGACCCCTATTTTTTTCTAGCTTACGAGAACGCGCGCCGCTATTTGTGGGCATAACTTTGCATATGTCATGACTCCAAGTGATGTGGATGGTGTGCAGGTGTGGTTGTGTGTGTTTGGGTGTGTGGGTGTACGATGTTTAATATGAAAGAACCCACTACGAAAAAGGAAACCCAGCAACTTTTACATGTAAATTTTATTTAATTCCGAGCTTTCCGATGCTTTCGTAACCCAATATTACGTCATGTATATCTTTTATGTGGTGCAGATGTGTGAGTTTGTATTTATCTTAAGTGATGACAGTGGTAAGAATGGGAGAAACTCTAAGCCTGGTACTGTCAATTGAAGAGAAAATAGCCGGGATCCCTAATTTAGGGGTCCCTGTTTTATACACCAGGGGGGTGTATAAAAGGGGGACCCCTCCTTTTTTTCATCTTAGGAGAATGAACGCTGTGATTTGTGCGCATAACTTTGTAAGTGATGTAGATGTCGGTGTGTGTGTTTGGGTGTGTGGGTGTACGATGTATTATGAACGAATTCACTGCTAAAATGCGGTATGTATAAAACGGGGACCCCCGAATCTGAAAAACGGGGACTCCAATCAAACCTTTTTGTAACACATAAACAATGTTTTAATGGGTCCCCGTTTTCAGGGTCCCCTTTTCGGGGTCCCCGTTTTTGGGAGCCCCGTATTATAAACACCCACCCTTTAGCGCTCATTACAACTGCTGGTATAAGAAACCCCTTTGAGCACTAATAATGTTAAAGCACACCCGCTGGCAAAAAAAAAAACCCTTTTAGCGTTAATATATTAAAACAAAGTTGGTACAAACACTCCGATTATGATGTCACTGCGATGTCATAATCAAGGTTAGAATGAAATTTCTGGATATAGGGTGGAATTATTGATGGTTCGCAATTTCACTGGCTCGAAAAAAATATGGCGCTTTTAAGGGAATACCTCTAACACTAACGGCACGGCACGGAGCGTAACGGAACGCTTAATTCTTAATATTTGTATCTTTTCTTGCTTACATTTCACACAATTTACTTCATTTTGAGAGTCAAATTATCGGTAAGACCTTGACCATAAACATTCATACACATCATGCACACATGGATCATGTTAGTTTAGGGCCATTCGCCATTTTCTCTATGTACAAAACGTACGTTTTTTTACCCTTCCTCCCTCCCCGAGTTACGTATAGAGCCTACTAAAATGGCGAAAATGTGTTTTCTGCGCTTTCAATTCGCCATTGTTTCATACACGTGGGGGGGGGGCTTCAATTAGGAATTAGGGAGGAGGTTTTTGTAGGGTGTAAAAAAAATAGAAGGGTTAGTGATAACCCTTTCGGTACACAAAGGTTAAAGATGTCGTGGCGGCCGTGGTGGTCAGTCATTTTCAATTAACCGATTAGCTGAAAACATAGGAATATACACACAAAAATCAAGCTGATATCATTATTTGTGCCAAAGATATAAACAAAAGTATCGGATTTAGTGTACATTGGTGCCATATTGGAAAACAAAATGACTGACACGAGATGATGTCATATTTAGATCTTTACATAGATGAAGCTCTTGTCAGTATTATTGACCGAGATATGAGACATTGAAAATAATGGCCACTGCGGCCGCCACAGGTCAAATCCAGCTGAGGTTTTGAAATGTTCAGGTATAGTTCATATTAAGTGTGTGCCAAGTGCCACATTTCTATCACAAAGTGCACGATATTTTTTATAATGCTTTAAACTAAAATGCGGAACGTCTCAGCTTTCCAATACCTTTTCTAAGCCTAAAGTCCGGTGCTTTTGTCCAAATTTATGACTGACATGTAACGCCCTCAATGTAGCAATTTTCAAATGAACCTAACTAGAAACCAAACATTTGTATAGGAATAAAATTTGTTAAATGTTAAAAACACTAAGTTCTATATAAACCTATATCTTTCGAATTGTTCAATTTCTCCCTCTTTTTACAGTTATTCAGTAAAAAGTGCTTATTTGTCGGCTCCCGGTTGCCTTAGTAACCAATAAAAAGTCCTAGAACACGGTTTCCCCGGAATGACCCAGCAGATCCAGACGTCATTAATGTACGTTAAACGTCTCAGTGTTGAGTTACGCTTATTTAAAATATCGCCATTCGCAGGCCTAAAATGGTTACCATGGCAACAAATGAGAAAATAATAGACATCCATACACTACAGACAAAGGTTGTATGATAGTGATATATGAATGTGACATATTAAAATTATTTGCAGTGGCAACTTGATAGGTTGTCAATCGGGATTTGTTTATATCTTGTTTTTCTCTTTTGAAGAATGTGTATGATCAAACATCCCTTGCTGTTCTATGGGCCGTTCTGAAATGGAGATGTACTTAATCGTTGGAATATCAAATTTAAAAATATGGTACGTGATCTTTTTTTCTTATATTAATACTATTTAGTTCCTGTTGTTTAAAAGGAATAACAATTTGTCATTTATCTAACGCAGCATTCAGCACCTGAAGGCGGCTGGGGTTGGGTGGTTGTCGGAAGTTCGTTTGTATTGCTATTTTTTCAGTTTGGAACTTTTAAAGCGCTTGGTGTGTTTGTACCAAGGTTTGAAGACCAATTTAATCTCAGTGTCGGCTCAGTTGGGCTTATCGTCAGTTTATGCAATGGTGTTACAGAACTTTTAGGTAAGATTTATGATTGGTCCCTATTTTCATGTTAATGATTAGCATCTAATAATCAAAAGTTAAATTGTGTATCCAACATTGCATCCACATTTCTTAACAAATGTAAGACCAAGAAAGAAAAGTCTGTCTCAGAAGACCACGCGCATTTTCTTTAAAATTGTATTTTAGCGCATTATGTTTTTAGGCTTTTACTCCTTTGAAAGATTTTTTTAATTCTCAGAAAAAAAGAAAAGTCTCCTGAAAAAAAAGAAAAAAAAAATCGCATTCCGCATTAGCATATTGGTAAAAAACATATTTCTCATTTGCATTTTTCACATTTCTTCTGAGCCAAACTTTTTTTCGGCCTAAACTCTCAGCGCCCGCGGTTTATTTCATGCACTCGACTCAGTTGAAGGTGAAGTTGAAGAGTATTCTATTTCAAAAAGATTTTGCCTCTGCACCATTAAAACTACAAAAAGACTTCTCTCTGTGCATATAAAATGAACTGTTTTCCAGAAAGGATTTCAAAGTTAAACGCAATTTTAACACAATAGGGCACTGCAGTTAGCGTTTTTATATAACAACGATGTTACTTGTGTTTAAAGCTTCTGTTTAAGCAAGGAAATGGTTAAAAATATTTAAACGCGTTTTGCTTAAATGCAATTTCAAATTACGGTAATTTTCAGGTAAAGTCGCATTTAGCTAAACAAGTTTCTGGAATACGGGCCACAAGGTTTTGTCATTGGCCCTTCATTGCTATATACATCTGAGGTTTTGAGTTTAGAGGTCAAATGCACATTATGAGGTTTTTCCTACCCAGCAACGGCATGCAAGTTAGAACCTCATCATAATTTAGACTTCGTGGTCCGTATTTCAAAAAAGGTGTTTAGCGCGATTTTAAGCTAAGCGAACGTTTATATGTGAGATAAACGTATCGTTTAAGTAAACGTAATTCCAGAAAGAAGCTTAACGTTTGAAGAAATTTTAACTCCGCCAAAATGCATCGAAATTTAAACTAGGTACGGGGCTAGTTTAAGAAGTGTGTGTTTCCGTCAAGTGCACGGCCCATTGCACTGTCTAAATAACAACAGCAATGGTGCGTATCATTCTCGCCCAGATGGTGTATCACCTTAAACACTACTGAAACCCACGATACACTTTGTGCGCTCAACCATTAAAACACAATTGGGCCTCATATACACTCAAGATAGCGTCTTTAAATAACGACAATGTACTCGTGTTTAAAGCGTCTTTTTAAGCAACCAAATGGTTAAAAATATTTAAACACGTTCTGCATAAACGCAAATTTAAATTACGGCGATTTTAAGATTAAATCGCGTTTAACTAAACAGGTTAATCACCGTCTCTTTGCTGTAGAATTTCTTTTGGGACACTCGGTAAAGGAAAGGGTTTGGAAAAACTAAAGAAGAATACCGTAGTCTGCATTTGTTTTTATTTATGTTTTGATTCTGCAAGAATAACTTTGTTTCTTCTTTGCAGGTCCACTCTGGACAAAGCTTACCTTCTTAGCGAGTGCAAGAATATTAGGTATTTTAGCAGGAGTTCTGACGTGTATTGGATTTATTGGAGCCGCTTTCTCAACATCAGGACCTGTACTTGCTTATTCATGCTTGTTATAAGTAGGTATAAGCCCGTAGATTATAACCCTTGATTTTTTAGTACATTATCTGAAACTGCTTGATTTTATATAAAAATACATTAGCGAACCCTGGGATGAATATAGCTATATATGGATAGGAAGCAAGCACAAATATATGTGCCTCGGCAGTCTGTCTGACTTTTACAAAAAGAGAAATTAATGAATAATAAATGAAAAACGAATTTAATTTCTCAAACTGCCAAAACTGGACTGGAACTACATCTAAGAAAATAAATGATCAACCTTTTGAGTTTATCATCAATTTTATAGGACTAGTTTGGGGACAAAAGTAGGTGTAGAAGTTTCCGAATTCTGCAACCTTTAACATTGTTTTAAATATTTTTTGGAATAGTAACTGCTAACTTGTAACTTCGATTTCTAGAATTCCCCGTGTTACATTGAATAATAAATGGGGTAAAACAGCATGAGGAATATTGTAAGCGATAAGAATGTACCAATATATCGAATCTAAACATACATTATAAAAATGTAGATTGAGCACAAAGTTATGATGCACTAGCCGAGGCACAAATGAACGTAAATAAACAGGGAGTAAAATAGGGAGCCCATACCATCTTAGTATATTAATCCCAGGCAAACCATTATTGCAGATTGATGGGCAGTAAACTGACCAATCAGAATGGTGCATTTTCAATAACGACCAGTAGAAGTAATAGAAATAGAAAGCCCTTTAGGCAAACAAATAAAATGAACCGATTGCCGATTTGTTTAAAAGTAATGCTGTGTCTTTGCCTCATTTTGAATTGGACCAGGTGACAAAATGGCGAATCTTTGTCTTTTGACCATTGATCATAAACCCAGTACAGAAAGAATTCGTTGCGAATCTTGATCCTACAAATCTGATGATGAATCTTCGCCTAATTGATTTCATATAATGCATAAGTGGATATGAGGTGAATGTTGACTCGTTAGATCAACCTTAACCCTCGTCTACCAAAATATTAATTTTCCACCCTATATCCGGTATTTTCACACTTTCCTCATCTTATGACATCATAGTGACGTCATAATGCGAATGTTGGTACTTATTTTGAAAACATTGGAAAGAAGAAACTCTAAGCTATCCTGTGGTACCAGAAATATAGTAATCGGATGCTCAGTAACGAAAATCACTGGGAGTGGCAACCCCCCCCCCCGGAGGTTTGTTACAATAAATGGCTCATGTAGACCAATGTTAAATGTCAAAGGAGGGTCGGCCAAGATTCCCTTTGGCATCTGCATAAAATAAAAAAGGACAAGAACAGTAATTGATTGAGAAGGTGAAAAAACATCTTTCATGATTATATGGAATAACTCTCAGTTTATTCTGAAATTAAAATAGACTTAAGCTGTTAAGGCGTTGAAAAGAAAAAAATGACGCAGCCAGATTCCAACCAGTGATTTTTCTATACGTGAAAAATGAAGGTGGTCTTTGCTCCTTATAATTCGATAGTAAAGCAATTATTTGAGTTTATATTTATTCGTTTATATTCGTCATTCGTCTTTGTTTTTTCAAAGGTTTCGGCTTAGGCCTACCTGTCATTGCGTACGCCAAGATGTTAAGTGAATACTTCGATAAAAAATTTGCTCTTATTTCTGGCATCGGTTTCACGGGTGGGGCATTCGGTATGATCGTCCTTCCACCTCTGTCAGATTTCTTAATAGAGACATATGGGGACGCAAATGGCTCTTGTACTACTGGCAGCCTTCTCTCTTAATCTCTGTGTTGCCGGCGCTCTTGTAAGACCAACTGTCGGGTGGCAATCTGAACATTCACGAAATAGTTATGAAATATTGCACGCAAGTGATTCAGAGGTCTACTCGGATTCGACGAGAAAGTCCTTGATCTCATCGTGTAGGCAGAGTTTGGAAGGATTTGGCTTTCAGCTTATGTATAAAAGACCGATTTTATTAATTCACAACACTGCGTACCTACTGTGGGGAGTAGCCATGTCAGGTTGGGTCATTTTCTTGGTGTCCTATGCACTAAGTCTACATCATTCCGCACAGAGCGCGTCGTTTCTTTCAACAATGGGAGGCCTCGGCACTCTAATCGGACGCATTCTAATGTTTTTATTACCAACGCAGGGCATTGCAGTTAGTAAAAACACATTCTGCATTCTTTCTGTTGGTGGCGCCATAAGTCTCTTCATATATCCATTTGTAAGTGCGTTTTGGCTCTTATCAATGGTATCATTAGTAGCTGGCGTATTTCTTGGTACGCCACCGCCGGTTGTATTGGTAATGCTGAAGAATGTGTTTCCTGATGAACATGATTTTGGTGCAGCTGTAGGGTTACAGACTATGTTCTTAGGTATTGGAATTCTTGTTGGCGGCCCACTTACAGGTAAGAAAGATATATAAGTTGAAAGTTTTACCTTATAAGAACACTATAGGAGAAAGTGGCGCTATCAATTTTGTCTGCATTATTTCTCTCAATTTGTATTAGATCGGTGGAGGAACACCTACCGAGAATGTTTCGAATGTTTATCGGTCAAACTAGAACAAAAGAAAAAACAAACAAACTATGTTTTGAACTTGCCTGCTGCCGTAATTATTGTGCCCATAGAGAAACATGCTTTGATTTTCTGTCGTGCTCACAGAAAATGCAAAATCATCTACCAAAGGGGGGGGGTGACAACCCTCCCTCTTCAGGTTTTTTTTCCCGGCTTGTTAAAACCCCCTTTTGGTGTCAAATTATTTAGTGTAATTTGTCAATTGACATTTTCCGCTCCTTTTCATCCAAAAATAAACATCCACCGAGGTATAGGTAAGATACAGGATGATCCCAAAGTGATGGGGGGGGGGGTGGCAACCACCCCTGCCCCCCCCCCCTTCGCGAGAGAAGTACTAACATGCCTAGTACGACACGGGAATATCTCAGACACTTGATTTTACTTAAAACTTTTTCTTCGCATATCTAAATAAGTTTGAAGATAATGAGTTAAATATATTTGAAATTTAACTTGTTTTGGCGATTTCCACTACGTTTTCTTTGAAATATATGTTTTAATTAACAGTATAGAACAAATTAAGATCGCAAAATGTTCAAGCCGCTTTTCTCGAAATGCGTATTTTGCTAATACGCCACTATGTGACGCGGCGACGGAATCTCTCTGTGTATACATTTTTAGATGTCATACATGGCATATTGATGATCAATATGGTATCGGGGAGGCGTGTTGACACTTTGGCTCCAAAGGGCGAGGCCTAAGGATGGTTCCTCCAATCATTACTTCAAGATAGTCCTTCACCTATAAGCGGTTATTTGATTGGGAACTATGTCAATATATAAGGGTTAATCACAGCAATCGCATATCATGGCGGCGATTATGCGGACTATCCCTTTCCCGCGTTACTATGGCTTTAGTATATCTTTTAGTTTAAGAATGGGAAGGTAAGCTCACAAGAGTGTCCCCTTCTCTCCCAAGAGATTTGAGAGTATGTCGTGCCCTCCCCGTCTCTCACCAAGAGATTTGAGAGTCTCCCCGATCTCTACACCAGATATTTGATAAGAGTATCCCTGATACCGTCTCTTCACCAAGAGAATTTGAGAGTAGCCCCGTCTCTCACCAAGAGATTTGAGAGTATCCGTCTCTCACCAAGTGATTTGAGAGTATCCCCGTCTCTCACCAAGAGATTTGAGAGTATCCCCGTCGCTCCCAAGAGATTTACCTACAGCTCTTGATTGTTCCCACTTTTACCGGCACACAGAGCTCATTAGGCCATCAAGCTCCTCTCACCTGCTGGACTATATACTATGTCCCTAGAGGAAATGACTAACAATCCGGACAACACCGCAAAAAAGGAGGTAGCGGTATGTGTGGATGTTAGATCAGGAGCGCTTCGCTTCCCTGTAAACACAGACGGGGCCACTCTGTGGTTATGAAAAAGAGGCAAACTTCCATTTAGGGGATTTTAAGGGAGAGGGCCAAGGAGATGAAAACCTATTTGGTCTTCCAAGCCTTCAGTATATACTTGATACCACTATAGTGTGGGCACCAATGTTTCTCTGACTCCGTCCCGTGGCTAATGCTTAGTCCTGGAGAAACACTGGGGTGTGGCGTAACAGGCAAAGTCTGGTCTTTGTGAGAAAACCCTCCCGTGAGAGGATGGACACTCTACTACTTTGGAACCCGCCGTCGCCCGCAAGCGACTGCCACGAAAAACGCTGTCCCTCTGTCTTCGTAGGCAGATCAAAGAGCCTGACATTTCTCTAGTGGCTCTCAAATTCCTAAGACGCTAAGACCTGGAGTACTAGCGGCAGGTCCCTCTCCGAAACGAGTGAACAAAAAAAACCGGGTGACGTGCCGAAAACTGCTATTCAGTAGATCGCGAGAATCGGGCTATTAGAGACAACAGCTGAATCGGCTCTGAAACCCCAATGGAGTTCCCCAATTGCGGTGGGTCAGCACCTCGACTGTTTGGGCACCAAAACCCTCGTGAAAGATTTCCATTTGGAAATTCCCAATGTGCCATACAGACGCAGGCAGCGGATCGATCTCTCGATTGGCGCACCATCTATAGAACCGGCGGAGTCGAGAAAGTCTCGTCTGAATGTACAACTTGCGGAAATGCGCCTTATAGTCAGTTTGAGAGCGCGGATGGTATGACCTTCGACGTACGACTCGGTTGATGGAGGATGAAGGTCCCTGACTAGCAGCTCTAGAAGCCGTGGGAACCACAGTCGATGGCCGCATGGACGCTACCAGCAGAACCAGTCAGTTGTCGGACGACAGAAAGTCAAAGCACGGTGTTCTATGGGGACAATTACGATAGTCAGGCAAGTTCAAAACAAAGTTTGCTGTTTTCTTTTGTACTTGTTTGTCCAATAAACCTTCGGAACGTTCTTAGTAGGTGGTCTACAATCGATCCTGTGCAATTTGAGAGAAATTCGTATCCTAAAAAAATCTCCTCCTGTCACTTTAAGGTAGATAAACCTCACCCCTCGGAATGGGGGTAGACAGCCCGTGAACTCTTGATACAGTATCCCTGGGCTACCACGTGCAGAACCCAAAGGTCCGCGGTCACTGCCTGCGATGCCCCTGCAATTCCAGGGGCTAAAATTATGGCTAAAAACGATTATTTTGGCGGCCATTTTTGAATTCAATATGGCGGCCACCAGGGGGCGTAATATTTTTGGGTCTATTTTTGATGCTTTAGAAGTCATGTACAAAGTTTCATGCTTTCTTCAAAAATTGAACAATTCTGGCAGAAAATCCCCCTTAACTGCTCAACTATAAGGGAAGAATATAAAGTATGTGCATGCAATAACATCTCGAACAAACTCACTGGCACAAGATGGGGTGCTCGCCCACATATCTTAAGATCAACGGCACTTGTCCTGTGCTACTTATGTCCAGAGTATGCTTGCCCTGTATTGGAAAGATAAATCAATGCCAGATCTGATTTCAGCATTAATGCCTCCTGCCTGCTATCACAGGATGTCCTTCGCCCAACTCCAACGACCAACTTATAATTCTAGCAGGAATTGCTCCACGAGACATCCGTCGTAGTGTAGTGGAGCATGCAAGAGCGTAGATGCCACGTAATTCTAATGTGAAGTACCCTATGTTGGACAGAGACCAGCGGCTACATCCTTAATCCAGTAGAGAGAAAGAAAGAAAGAGAGGAGATGGAGAGAGAGTGGTGAGTGAGTGAGTGAGTGGAGTGAGTGAGTGGTGAGTGCGTGAGTGACGTGCGTGCGTGCGTGCGTGAGTGAGTGCAGTGAGTTAGTGAGTGACTTGATGCTTAGATTGAGTGAGTGACAAGTGCGTGCGTGAGTGATGAGTTCAGTGAGGTAGAGAGGAGGGGAAGAGGAGAGAGTTTCTTAGTCACCCCTTGATACATTCTCTAGGGAGTTCAAGAGATCCGCTTGTGGAAAGAAATATTGTTATCAACCAAGTCGCCACATCGTTTGGTATTGAACCTGGGTGAGCATCTTCCACCTGGAGTCAGACACCACATTGGCTGAATGAGAACCAGAACCTGGCCGATCTAAGTTTCCTTCCAGACGTGGGGCTACCTGGAAGCATATCAGAACACTACCTGTGATTGTGGAACAGAACCCAGACACTAAACAGCTCTTGGTCTTCCCATGTTTTGGGAGCAACAATCCACAACAAGAACTTTGGAGAATTCAAGTGAAGCATCCCAAGACTTTTACCCACTTGGCTGGATCCATATTTACGACACCACTGTTTGGCAACGAAGGAAAAAGATGTAGACCTGTGTACTATTGGAAAATAATATTTTGCTGACATGCAAACGCATGGCATAATTCTAAGCACGTGAACAGAAAGACCATAGCTATCCATGGTACAAAATGAGTGGCCTGTGATATTCCTGTGTTTGTACTAGCATGTTGGTACTTCTCTTCCGATGAGGTGCTTGCCATCCTCCCGTACCCCGTATGACGTTTGTTTTGCTTGGAAATGTCATTACATAAAATAATTTGGTGCACTAAAAAGGGGATTTATCAAGGCGGCAACAAACTGATTAGGCAGGTGGCAACCACATCCCCTTCTGTAGACGAGGGTTTAATAACAATGAATACATTTTATTTCACCATTGTATTGGGGAATAATAAGTACGATCTCAAAATAATTAAAACAAATAGAGGTTTGAGTTTGTAGGTTCCCAAAAGTAACAAACACTATTTTATAAGACATTCGACCCGGGCTATATTGTTTGTATGTTATTTTTTTTCTTATGACAATGACCCTGTATAATTGATAGGACTATTTATATCAGGCATAAATTTCGCATTTTCAGTGAAAGTGTTTTCAAGGTTCAACTCAACTTTTATTTCAGGATCAATATTCGACGCACAGGCGCAATAACACCTTGGTTACTACGCCGGGCGGCGTTTGCAAGGTGTCACAGCTTTTCTAACTATTCAATAAAATAGTTTTTGGAAGGAACGGCAAAAGATTGAGGGGACACGTCTTTTATTGAATAATGTTCATGTTTCGGATATTTTTCTTAACAGAAACCGTGTGTGCAGCTTGAATTGCATTTATAGAAATAATCTAAACAGCTTTTACGAAAACAAAACTTAATTGTGAGTCAACCTACGAAAACGTGCAAAACAATTCACCTATAAAAAATCTCGGGAATGGTATGGTATAACTTAAACTAAGGCCAAAAATGTTTGTCATATTGGAGTACCGGTCCAGTGCAGAAATAGGGTAGGGGCGGGCGGAATTTTTTTATAATAAATCCTTACTACATCAAATCATCACCATAGTCTATGTAATGTTATTAATATTGATACTTTTGGCTCTTATTATTGAAAATCTTAAAGAGAAGTTGCCAAATTTATACTAGAACACAAAAAACACAAAAATATTGAGAAATCGGTTCAAAATCAGGGTAAAAACAATTTGAAAAAAATTTTTGAAATCATAAAAAAAATAGGGTAGGTAACTTTTGTACCGGGCTTAATTTCACAATTAGGGTAGGGCGGTTACTCCAATCCAACATTTTTTTGGGCCTAACTATGACTTAAGACAGAAGTATAGAAGGGTATGTATATGAAAAGCAACTTGTGGATTAAATCCTAAATGTATCACAACGTTTGACCAGATCAAGGGAGGTGGCCATGATGATTATTGTTAAGAACTAACAGCAAATAAATAGAGGAATGGTCTCACACTAGCCAAAATCCAAGTAATCCCTATTTTTCAAAAAGAAACGCCCTGAAATATTTTAATTACAGACCATTTCTGCCCTGCATGTTTTTTTAATAATACTTGAACGACTGTTTTTTAGATGCTTTACTATCTCAACCAAATTCAATATATTAATAAATGACAACCATTTGGGTTTTAGATCAGCATTTACCTTCATACAACATTGAAATTGGTTGACAAAATTAGTACATTAAATCAATGAACCACCGTACTGCCGTTTTTGTCGAAAGCCTTGGATAAAAAAGATCTAGAATTGTTTTACATATTGGAACCATTGCTTTCGCGGTTATGTTTTGAAAATTGGTCGCCGATTACTTTCATAACAGTAAACAATCATGTGTATTACCTCATGTAAATCATCCTGTAAAGAAGTATTACTTGAATTCCTCAAGGTTCAATTTTAGACTCTTAGTTTTTTTTATATTAGATGGTAAATGATATCATAACAAACTACCAGTATCTTTCAATGTGTCTCGTTTGCTGATGATACTACCGTTTATTATTTTATACAACATGCACTCAAAAGACAAATTAGACAAATTTCACGGTTGACAATCGATGTGAATCTCACTTGGAAAGCCATACTCTGATACATTCCCCTACATTAAATTGTATACAGAATGGGCCATCTTATAAAATGTATTTAATGAAAAATGCTCTTGGCGCCATCGTTTCTGAGTGTATTGGTGGCGGTATTCGAGGTTGGCCTAATGTTGCACAGAGAGCCAAACAGGCAGAATATGAAAAAGTCACAATATTGCGGAAATTTACCCGAAAAAATTTCTTGGACTAAATTTTAAAATGTTAATCAATATATCGCTCAAAAATCATATCATATACAGTCCTCGTGTACCTGATGAGCTGTCCGTGAAAGAACCGCCGAAACCCAGGACTTGCTGAAGCAACCTTTGCCTTTCATTTATCGTAAATATACACAAAATCTGTAAGACTGCCGTACATTCTAAGAATGTAAGGTAAAGCAATTCTCATTATCTTTTTTAATAATATCGGAAATTTCACGCCATCATGTCCACGAGGTTGCCTGCTCCCTTTTTATACTACACTGAAAACAATAGATCATCTAACACAAGAAGGTGTATGTATTGCGTTATTGACACTTTTGAAATATTACAAATACTGTATATCGAAAACCCTTTGGTCCTGATGCATCTCGTCAGAGTCCAGAGAGTCCTAGCCAATAAGGAACACCATGTGTATTATATATTAACTTATTCTAGTGCTGGCATCTGCCTCACCACTGCTTAAGGGTTACTGTCATTCCTGTGTATAAAATCTGACCAACAGGCTGAAAAGTATAGACCCGTTACCATACTTTGCATATTTAGAAAAAATTTTAAATATCCGTTCTTGCAATTAAAGGCTGTCTCAGCGATTTTGGAAATATACATGTATAGTTTTTGGTTGTTTATTATAATAAATAATCACCATATAACTAAAGGTCACCTAAATGGCTCAATTCCCAAAGTTTGAGATGAAACGATTATACTAGAGCATACCATGGGATGTGATACAAATTTCTGGATCCGGAATCGTTCCAGAAATATGTGGATTTTTATCTTTTTGTATCAATTTGTATATTTAAGCGAAGGGCAATCCAAATACATTCTAGTTTTTTGGTTACCTGCCAGATCCCTACACTAAGCACAACCTTGAGTTTTGTAGTTTTTATATACTACCCAATAACTTCAGAGGTGTGCTAATTAATTTTGGTTAGCGGTCACCTCGAATCCAGATGGCGGCCAAAATGGCCCGCCGTTTCGCTAACGACAAGTATTTGAGGTATTGTCTATGTGACCTTCATCACCTTGTTCTATGGGTCATTTGAGATAATTTTAATTATCTACTAGTCTAGTGGGTAGAAGGGGTGTTCGTGCACCCCCCTCAAATAAACTTCTAATCAATTCACGATAACAGAAAAATGTGTAGAAACAGATTATCTATGTTAAAAAATCAAAAGTGTCCACTTATCATTTTTATGCAAATTTATGTAAATTTAGTATCCCATTTCGAAAATTATTTTTCGATATAGCTCAGCCTATACTTTTGATAATGGACAAATGAGGTGACTGGGAACCGATGTTTTCGACGGTCCAAGATCAGATGGGAACCATTTTGAACATTACCAGCTGTCCCCATGATGACATAAGATGCAAATTGAGGTCGCCATTCGCTTAAATACAATTTTCCTATATATCTCAACCAATACTGTTGGTAAATGAACAAATAAGGTGTCTGGACCTATGTTCTGAGGTTTAAAGATCATATGGAGACCATTTTGAAAATTACCAGATGTCCACATGATGACATAATATGCAAATATGTCGCCATTGCCAAAAGTCCAATTTGGTCATATCGTGGCAAATATTCCACATACCTGCCCACATAATATGAACGAGACCTGTTTTTAGGGTCGAGGATATTTAAAAGGCACTCATAAATTTATGTTTATTTGGTCATAACATGTTCACCTGCAAATACTAAGACTATGCAAATATACAGGCCTTCAATTCGATATTCCTTGTTTTTGGGTAATATCATAAGAAACGTTGCTGGCCAGATAATTTAGCTTCCTATACCTAATACTGTAACATGGAATGATACAAATAATGCAAACGAAGATACTGGTGTTGTTTATCATTCCGAAAGCACGTGAATACAGATTTCTATAGTCTCCAACTCTCTCCAACATCAAGTTGATATCCATATTGGTATCATGGTAGTTTTAAAAAACCCTCAGTATATTAAAGGAACTACAGGAGAAAATTTTACTTGCCAAAGACGTTTTCTAAAGATCATCCCAAAACAAATTGTCAACATTTAGACTTACAATCTGTACTCAGTATACTTGTTAAAAATCCTCGTAGTAATTTTTTACACCGTCATAATTTAAAGGAACTGCAGGATAAGATTGGAGCAGCTCATATGGAGTGACATTCCGACAATCATATAATTCCCCATATCGCATGCTTCATCTGGAGCATATATACCTTGATGGAGCAAAAAAATCTGATCTTGAACGAGTTGGATATCCTGTCTGCTGGTAATGATACACAACCGGAAGTATCGACGTCACAGAGGCATCCCCCAGATTTCTTCCGGTGGACCCATCTTCCCACCAGGATTTATTTTCCCTGACAAAGTAGAGATTAAAGGCAGTTACCCACAAGCCCTCGCAAGTCTACTCCTATTGAAGAGCAAAGGGAGTCACAGGCTCAGAAAATGGGTCTGGTTCAAGTTTATCGAGTGTCAAGATGTTGCTCTCTTCCTTCGTAATATTCGGCAGGCTTTCAATAAGTCCATAGATGGGGCGTGTCCTTGGCCTCTACCGGTCGCGACATGAGCTGCGTCTTAGAAATTCATACCTGCTGACCATTTCTGGTTCCTCTGCATGTAATAAAACTTTGTAAAGATGACTTA
>JAMKCH010071910.1:0-14065 GCA_023653785.1 Ophioderma brevispina
CCAATCGCACCTATACTATACAATGTAATTATGTTGCTGGGATGAGTGTGAGAAGTAAAAGCTTATTCCAGCAAACTGAAATCAACATATATACTCCACTCGCTCATTTTTCAAAAGCAATTTTGATCTAGAATGTGTATTTTTTTCCTTACAAAATTGTGATAGGTGCTAATCAAAAAAAAAAAAAAAAAAAAAAAAAAAAAAAAAAAAAAAAAAAAAAAAAAAAAAAAAAAAAAAAAAAAAAAAAAAAAAAAAAAAAAAAAAAAAAAAAAAAAAAAAAAAAAAAAAAAAACAAAAAAAAAAAAAAAACAGGTCTGGAAATGCCGATGCCCACATGTGGTGTCATGTGGTCATTTGTCCACCCAATTTCAAGTTCTCTCCATGTCCGCTCCAAAATAAATAAAATTAGAGGGCTGTTAAAAACACCAATTTTAGGACAAAATTGGCCATTTTTTCTGCAGATTTTGATATTATCCCACCTAATTTTGGCTAATGGGGTCTCTCATTTTAATCAAACACTTGAGGTTTTGGGAAAAACCTTGAAAATGTTGTTATTGAAATTCATGCATACAGCATGCTGTACATTTGAGATAGCGCGAGGTGTCTACTACTCAAATTGTGGGGAGTTTCCATAACTTGTCCCATCTGACACACTTATGAATTCGAAAACCCTTCATGTAATTTTTGTCCAGATGACAGAAAATACAAAATTACAGATTTCTTCCAGAATAAATCTAATCTACATGTACACAACCAATTTCTTCATGGGAGTACCTTTGAAGTGACCATTAAGTAGCCGCGGAGTACCCACCCGCAGGGTACCACATCGCCGGCCGCAAAAGTGGGGGTAACCATCCACCTAGGTACACACGCAGTAGCTTAACCACTAGTCACACCATGCGGGAGTACCTGAAAAAAAAAAAAAAAAAAAACAAGTCAGACAATAAGAAAGCAAAAAAGGCAAGCACAGAGTAAAACAAACAAGGGGCTAAGAAATACAAATTGCTAGCTTATTTGTACGATAACTTAAGTAGAGCAGTTGTAGAGAAAAAAAAAACCAATTGGGTTGCTTACAAACAAGGGTAATAGAATTAACAGAAAACAAAAACACTAAGACTACACAACCAATTTCTTCATGGGAGTACCTTTGAAGTGACCATTAAGTAGCCGCGGAGTACCCACCCGCAGGGTACCACATCGCCGGCCGCAAAAGTGGGGGTAACCATCCACCTAGGTACACACGCAGTAGCTTAACCACTAGTCACACCATGCGGGAGTACCTGCATAGGTACTTCCATGCAAATGAGCTTTGATCTTTGTGTGATTATTTTAGTAATTTTATCCATTATTTAATATTTTGGTCACATAGGTTATATGTTTTTACACAAAATGTCATTTATAGGGGTTTTTGGTGATGCTCAACTCATAAATAGAGGTTACTAAGCTTGAAAATGATCAGAAAGTCGTAAATAACAATGGAATGTTTGGCGCCCTCTATGGTCTAATGTGCTGCCTGCTAGGCAGCCGGTAAGAGAGTACCTGTGAAGGTACTCCCATGGAGTAGCTGCAGAGGTACTTCACTACTGGTGGCTTACATGGGTACCTGTCAGTCACCTAGCAGGCAACTGCAGAGTACACTATAGGATGGGCACTGCTAAGTAAACATAGCTGCTATCCATCCAGTGGTTTGTATACTTCACAAGTACTTAGTTGTAGGTACTGCATCAATAGTGCATCAAGGGGGTACCCTTGAAGTAGAGCTAAGAGTACCCATGGAGTAGCCTAAGCTCTGGGTTACACCGTGAGTAGGAATCTTGCTGTGTAAGATTTGGCACACACACACACTACATTTAGCCGAATGGTTCATATGATAAAAGTCTCTTTTTTTTAAGGTAAAGTTGGGGGAAAGAGGGTTAAATTGGGCAGTTTCAAATATGCTCATGGCAAATAATAATTGGGAATTCGAGGGATTTTTTTTACAAATTGGTGGAATGACGAACTTTGTTGACTCCACTGAACTAGGCCTGCATGCAAAGAGTTAAGGGCAAAGTTAAAAATTAGAATAGAATCAGCATGGAAGATCCAAACATATAGTCAGTTGACATTTAGTGTTTAACATTAATTTGTTCTTTTTGTTCGGCTAACTTTAGGCAAAGTTTATAAGTTTCTAAATTACTGAATAATTACTACAGAAGTATAAAAAAATGTTGCACCATGTTGGTCAATATTTGAGTTCAAGAAATGAACAAAAAAATCAGTTTCAATATGTTTTAGTTCTCATCCAGATTGACTGGGCTTGTTCTCTTCACTTTTTATTATTCCATCAAAATGGAGATTTGCGTACAGGATGTGGGAAAAGTTCATTATTTGTCTCAGTACCCCGGTGGAAATCTAAGTCCCAGGAAATGTTTCCTTGTGATGTATAAACAAAAACATCCAGATGTTGAGTATAGTGCTATCATCTTTCAAATGCTGGAATGCCATGAATCATATCTTTTATTATTGATTATAATAAACTTGTATTAGTTATAGTTGCCGGATTTGCTTAGTGCTTTTTCATCTAGATCAACGATGTGAATCAAAGCCGCTTATGGGAGATGCTTAGAGCAGGGGTTCTCAATTATATTAAACTAAGGGCCAGAGAATGCGAACACATTTGAAGGTTCCCTACTGGAGAGGCCCAATACACCAGAAATTTTAGGTTGCCTCTTTATATTTTAGAGCAAGTCGAGGTCCAAAAATCAATGATTGGTGGGCCGGATCGTGGTCCGCAAGCTGCCTATTGAAACCCATGATCGAGCAACAAAGTGTGATCAAAGCTGCTTATGGGAGATGCCTTCGTCTTGTTAATTCAGATTCCCATTACACTGATTTGACATGATGGAGTTGAAGTTAATGAGGCCTAAAACATTCTCGAGAATCATAATTTCTGGACATAACAAAGCGAGCTTGCTCGTGTTTATTACTATATCTGACGGTATCGCTTGCAACACAATGGTGCGCCATGTTGGCGGGGAAGCGGAGCGAACACTAAACTATCCAAGAAAATTATGAGCCAGAGTCTATCAAGTTTATGATGAATTATCCAATCAGAGACATTGTTTTAAAATTTTCTTAAATAACGTCCGTTTTGACTGTCAGCCGGACTCAAAACGTTGAAAATAACTGTTAAAAGGGACTCGAAACATGTGCAAAAATTATAAAAACCGTTGTTTAAAGGATGCAGTGTTCCAATCACCTTTTGGACCCCTGATTTACCCGGAAGTAGTTTCGATTTTTTGATCATCAGAGAAAGGCCGTATTTTTCTCATTGTAGGGTCCTGAAAGTTTGAGCCCTTCAAATCCATTTCACAGGCCCAAGAGGGCAGAAACAAAAAACCACCGTTTTTAGTGGTTAACCATCAATATTGCCATGGGATCAAAGGAAAAAGTGTTCATTTTGTATTACCTACTGCAGCCAGAAGCTATCACCAATGTGTCCACGATATATAAATAATAAAAGTGTTATTAATGACCATTATTGGTTATGGCCAATTGTAAAGGTTGCACATTTTTCTGAAAATGAAAAAATGCCATCGCAATTTCTTTTCTGAATATCAGTGATCAAGGGACAACACTATGCTACATTGACTCAAGCTGCAAATAATGGAACATTACTGACAAGTAATCCACTTGCTATTCAGCGAACAAAGCACTTCAGTTCCCCTTTGTTTCTAGTTGGAACTGCAGAGCCTTGTTACTGTCCAAGCAGTTGATAGATGTCAAGCGTTGTAGACTGGTTATCCCTGCCCCGTTTGGGTAGACGTTTCAAATAGAAGTCTCAAGTACGCAAATGAGGTATTGCCTTTGATTCGTCATGCACTGTATGATGTTGTGCAGTAGCGCAGGACGGAATCAATGGCAACTCCTTTTTATACTTGGGACTTCAATATGAAACGTCTAACCCAGTTTGCGAGTGAGATAGCCTCGTTCGCGATACAAAAATAAACTTTGAGGTTCGACTTGAGTTCAATAACTTTGACTGTATATTTCAGTTATTGAAAAAAAAACTAATTGAACAAAACTCACGGTGGATATATTGCTTGGTAAGCTGACGGACCTAACATTGTTGTGCAGAACCAAGATCCATAAACTATTGCGGATCTCATTTATATTCAATTTACACCAGATATTTAGAAAAAATACAAAGAATGGGTCTAGCGACCTATGCACTAACCACACGGTAAATTGAAAAGAAATGGGGTTACGCGACAAGTACTGGTAGGTTAAGTTTTGTTTCTGCACAAAGATGTTAGGTCACAGTCTGCAAAACAATTTCTTCATAATTGTGTTCCATCTTTGTTCCTTTTCGGAAAAATGATGAATATATGGTCAATAGTTAATTGAACGCCCCAGTAAAAGCATAAGATTATTATTCGTGAACGAGGACGAAAGATTGCGCTTTGCGTCATCCTCCCAATTTTTTTTTTTCTTGAAAAAGATGCTCGATCTCATCTGGTGATAACACCTGAAATCCTTTTATCTGGAAGTACAGGCCATTGATTATGACCCATACAGCTGACAAGACTTAATTTGTAGTACTATCCTTGCATACCGAGCGGATTTACTGGATATAAACAGTGCCTATTATTTTCTCGAGTCAATGCTGCATGTACATCTACTGGTCACAGATATTTAGGGAAAAGAAATGTGAGAACATTTTATTCAGTTTCAATCAAATGTGAGCTTTTGCACTTGACATTCCCAGAGTATTGAAAGGTAAAATTAGACAATATTAACTGGCCAGAAAATCGTTACTTCGCCGATATGCCTAATCAAAGTCCTTATGCAAGCATCTTTCTCTATTTATCCATGGAGTAATATTAGCACAGTATTGAATAGGCTTTGCAACAGACAGGTTATTAGGAACCAAAATCACCCTTCAAACGAACCCGAACTTCGCAATCTACAAAAATCACCCTTCCCCGCTGATCTACCCTGAGCTGCCCACATTACAGCGATCCGACCTTCTTCCCCCACGGAAAAAAGTTCCCCCACGCCTTGGTACCCGAAGACCATCAACGGCTACGCATCCCCTTTATATTAACTTCTCTCTTTCGCAGATTCCCACCGACCACACTCATCTGATTTCCACTCCCCTCCAGCCCAGACGCCACCCATGCGCTTCACCCAAATCAACCATACTATATCGATCCTCCCCCTGCTTTTTTGTCTTTAACGACGTCCTCCTGTCAACCTGACACCGATTCGATCTCCGAAGTTGCCAGAAAACAACCTGCCAACTCCCTGACCAAACAACTCTAACACACTAGCCTTCCACCCCAGAACTTGTAATACCCCCCCACTTTTAAATCTTCTATTACCCTGCCCGACCCACATCACCCAGTTCATTTATGCGTTGGCTCTAACGACTCGAACAAAAATGGCTCATTTCCCTTCTACCACCTCTGATTTTCCAGTTATTTTCCAAGCTCCCTATCTTCCCAGCACCATGCCTACTCCCGCGCTCTTACTTCCATACGCCACTGAACGCTCGCCAGTTGATCCTGCGTTCACTTACCCACACCACACCACACCTCACACCACCCTCACATCAACACGCAAAACACACCACACCCCCACCCCCAGTCCCACCTCCCGCTCCTATCTACCCCCCTCCATAAATCCTCCACCCCCCACTATCACCCTCATCCCACCCATTCTCCGCCCACTCACCCCACCCTCCCCACCCCCCCGTTTTTTTTTACAATTGGTGAATGAACTAACTTTGTTTACTCCCTGAACTAAGGCCTGCAAATGCAAAGAGTGAAGCAGGGTCAAGTTAAAAATTAGAATAGAATCAGCATGAATATCCAAACATATAGTCAGTTGACATTTGTTTTAAACTATTATTTTCATATTTGTTCGGCTGCTTTAGTCCAAGTTGATAAGTTTCTATACTTATGATAATTGCTACAGAATTAAATAAAAACATGTTGCACATTTGCAATATTTTTGAGTGCAAGAATTGGAACAAAAAAAATCAGTTTTCATTTCAAATCATTGTTTTAGTGTCCCATCCAGATTGACTTGTCCTCTTTCACTTTTTTATTCCAATCACAATGGAGATTTTGGTATCAGGAGAAAGTTTCCATCTTTTTCTCATTAACCCCCCGGTGAAATCTAAGTCCATGAAATGTTTCCTTTTTTTGAATGTATAAACAAAAACAATCCAGATGTTTAATGTAAATCACATTCGTCAAATGCTGGAAGCCATTGATCATATCTTTATTATTGTTTATAGATATAACTTGTTATTAGTATAGTTGGTATTTGCGTATGCTTTTTCATTAGATCAAAGGATCAAAGCCGCTTATTGGAGATGCGTAGAGCAAGGGGTTCCTCAATTATAGTAACTCAGGGCCAGATAATGCTGACAAACATTTGAATGTTCCCTACTTGAGGGCCAAATACATACACCAGAAATTCTTAATGTTTTCCCTTTATATTTTAGCGCAAAAGTCGAGGTCCAAAAATCAATGATTGGTGGGGGCCGGATTTGGTCCGCAAGCTGCCTATTGAAACCCCTGAATCTAGAACAAGTGTGTCACAGCTTGCTTATGGGAGAATGCTTCGTCTTGTTAATTCACCCAGTATTCCTCATTACAACTGATTTGACAATTATGGAGTTGAAGTTAATGAGGCTAAAACTATTCTCGTACTCATAATTTTCTTGGAAACATAACAAAACGCGCGCTTGCGGCGTGTACTTACTGCGTCTACTGCAACACAATGGTGCTCCATGTTGGCGGGGAGGGGAAATCGGGCGAACATTCTACTAAACTATCCAGAAATTATGAAAGCCAGAGTATTCAAGGTGTTGATGTAATTTATCCATCGAGACCTGTTAAAATTTCTTAAAATACCGTCGTTTTGACTGGTCAGCATCCCGGAACTCAAAACGTGCAAATAACTGTAAAAGGGACCCAAAATTGCAAATAATGGTAAAAACCGTTGTTTTTAAAGGGGCGTGTTTCCCATCGTCTTT
Source organism: Ophioderma brevispina (assembly GCA_023653785.1). Classification (NCBI taxonomy): domain Eukaryota; kingdom Metazoa; phylum Echinodermata; class Ophiuroidea; order Amphilepidida; family Ophiodermatidae; genus Ophioderma; species Ophioderma brevispina. The sequence continues at coordinate 7,028 of JAMKCH010071910.1, forward strand.
GGGTACCCCCTGATTTTACCCGAATAGTGTCGATTTTGATATCAGATGAAAGGCCGTATGTTTTCTCATTGTCGTCCTGACTTTGAGCCCTCAAATCCATTTCAATCCAAGATATAAACAAAAAACCACGGTTTTAATGGTAACCACAATAATTGGCCATGTGGGATCAAAGGAAAAATTGTTCATATTTGATTACTACTTCGCAGAAGTACTTTTAAAAAAACACAATTTTTCCACTATATATAATAAAATTTTATAATACCATTTATTGGTTATGGCAACTGTAAAGGTTGCACTTTTTCAATGAAATGAATAAAATGCAATCTCGATTTCTTTTCTGATATCATGATCAAGGACAACACTATGCGAACATTTGACTCCAAGCTGCCAAATAATGGATTACTTACAGTAAATCCAGCTTGCTATTCAGCGAACAAGCACCTTCAGATTCCCCTTTGTTTAGTTGGAACGGCAGAGCCTTTGTTACTGTCCCAGCAGTTGAATAGATGTCAGGTGTTGTAGACTGGTTATCCCTGCCCAGTTTTGGGTAGACTTTTTCCACATAGAAGTCTCAGTACGCAAATGAAGGTTTGCCTTTGATTTCCGTCATGCCACTGATGATGTGTGCATAGCGCAGGACGATCAATGGCAACTCCTTTGGTATACTTGGGACTTCAATATGAAACGTCAACCCAATTTTTGCTTGATTTTGAAAAAACATTGTTTAAAATAAAAAAACTTTGAGGTTCTACTTACTTTGGTTCAATAATTTTGACTGTATATTTCAATCATTTTATTGAAACAAACTAATTTGAACAAAACTCACGGTGGATATATGCTTGGTTTGAAAGCTGTGACCTAACATTTTTGTGCAGAACCAAGATCCATAAACTTTATTGCGGATCTCATTTATATTTCAATTTAACCACCAGAATATTTAGAAACATACAAAAGAAGGGGTCGAGCGACCTATGCTAACCCACGGTCAATTGAAAAGAATGGTGTACGGCCGACAATTTACTGAAGTTAGTTTTTGTTTCTTTCTTCTGCACAAAGATTTAGGGGTCACACGTCTGCAACAATTTCTTCTTTTCATAATTTTTTTTTCCATCTTTTTCCTCCTCCTTTTCGGAAACATGGATGAAATATAGGGTCCAAAGTTAATTGAACGCACAGTAACAAGCCTAAGATGTATTTAATTCGGGAAAGAGGAGGAGTAAGATGCGCTTTGCGTCCTGAAAAAAGAATGCCTCGATCTTAATCCGGTGATGAGCACCTGAAATCCTTTTTTATCTGGAAGTCAGAGCCATTGGTTTTTATTCCCTGGGAACAGTTGAACATTAATTTGTAGTGCTTTATCCTCTCTGCATACCGATCGGATTACTGGATATCAACAGTGCTATTATTTGCTCGAGTCAATGCGCATGTACAATCACTGGTCACTGATATTAGGAAAGAATTGTTGATGAACATTTTATTCATTTCATCAAATGTGCAGCTTTGCACTTGACATATCCCCGAGTCTTGAAGGTATAATTAGACAATATTAACTAAGCAGAAATCAGTTACTTCGCCCGATATGCGTAACCATGGTCCTTATGCAAGCATCTTTCTCTCTTTGATCCCAGGGAGTAATATTAGCCAGTATTGAATAGGGCTTTGCAACATGCAATTTATTGCTCTACCATCAAAACCGCATGTTGTTCCCACGTAACTTGATGGTGGAAAAACAGCACCGTATAATCCAGCACAGTAGCCATACTCTCATATCCGTAGATAACCACATACCTAAATCGAACAAGCACCTTTAACTGTTGTGAGTCCCAGCTGCCAGTCCAAACGCTGATATTTTTAATGTACAAAACAAAAATTATTTAACAGTGTAGGCCTATTTTGATTGGGTATCAGATGATAATGCCATGTTTTATGTCAAAAATGAGCCAAACGAAGCGCTGTAAGAAATTGGGCAGTGCTCAGGGCCAAGTACCCCCCCTGAAAAAAATAGGGTCTTTTGGATGAGAACTGCCAATTGCCCCCCAAAAAGGGGTTTTCTTTCGAGGACAAATTTTTGCACAATTTTTCCAAAAATAGGGTCTTTTGGGTGAGATTTTTTTTAAAATTAGGTTAAAAACGCGTGTTTTTTTGTTTTTTGAAAATTTTCAAAATTCCCCCCAGAATAAGGGTCTTTTTTTTTTTTGTCTTTTTTTTTTTTTTTTTTTTTTGTTTTTTTTTGTTTTTGTTGTCTCCTTTTTTTTTTTTTGCTTGGGTGACAGTGGGAAATTTTTCCCAAATTAAAAAAAAACCTTTGGGTGAAATTTTAACAAATATGGATCTTTTTGCGGTGACAACGTTGCCTGAAAAAGAAGGTCTTAACAGACTTACATACACATCGCTTCCAAGATGGAGTTGCCCCCCCCCACCCGGACCCCATCAACACTACTGACACACAAACAGTTGCAAACTCCATTATACCCCAATAATGACTAAAAGAATGAGCAAAGTCGGCTCATGCTAATGCCTTAACTTTCCTTGTTAAATTACACTAACAAAAACCGTCTCTCTCTACTGAAGAAATGTACACACCCAAAAATCTTAGAAACTCATAAATTAAATCAGAAGACTTCAAACTGAAGATTTTTAAAAAAAATAGAACACGGTTATGGCTAAATTTCTCAACAACCAACAAGGTGACGTTTAGTCACAAAACTCGCGCAAAAACGGCCATAGATTTTGGTAGTTTTTTCTTAAGCCACAAAGGAGGGTGGTGGCTTAGCATAGTATTGTTGGAGAAAATCTAGAATCACGATGGAAAAAGGCATAAATAGTTTGTTTTTGCCAGTGGTGGTGAATCCTAACAAAGTTGGAGGGAGATGGGTGCCAAGCTAGTATTTCACAATGCATTAGGTGGTTTTGATTGACAGCTCTGTGAAGTAATTTCATTTTGCAGACTGTCCCCAAAGAAGACCAGTCCTCCGACCATGGGTAAAGCACTGGAAACATTTATGTTAAACTTTCCACCAGCCATATAGGTGTAAACATCATATTGGATGGAGGAAGTTTGAATCAGTCCAAGACCTCCCAAAAGTAGACCTCTCTGAGGTTAAAACACTAGCTCACACTGGAAACACCAATTATAAACCTTCCACCAGCTAGCTCTAGGGTGTAAAATATGCATATTGCTGGTGGAAATGGGCATTGATCAGAGGTCCAAAGTAGACCTTCTCTGGGATAAATCCAGAAATGCCCATATTGGAGTTTTTTAAATCATTCCATCTTCCCCAAGTTGTTCATTATTAATTAGAATTAATAGTGTTGTTTTTTAGAATGGAAGTTGGAAATTGGTGCATGTTGATTTGAAAGCAACTCTGAGTAACGACACAAGTACATATCACTTGAAGGGGTTAGGTAGAAGTATATTAGTAAAACCAAATTAATGTTTTTAAATCCGGTTTTGGTCCCTGCTAACGGGGGTGCCCTGATTGCACCTCAACACTCCCAGCAATACTCTGCTGTGTGAGGCATTTATTGGAGCAAAGAATAATTGAGAACCCGGTGCCATTTCCTCAACGTCAATGATGCTGGAGGGCCGCCATTAGCTCTCAGAGCCGATGCCCTTGTAGGTTAGACTTCTTTTTAGTTTCTTCCAGGGTAACCAGCTCCCCTCCTCATCAGATTTCCTTAAAAACCCGATGGGGGTGACGTTTAGCTTGGCCGACAACAGGGAACTGATGTTCTTTTTGCCTAAATATTTTTATTATTGAAAAGTTTTTAATCTTGTAGTTTCTTAATGTTAACAGCTACTCAAGAGTTCTTTTATGGTAAGTGTATAAAACTTGATTAAAATCACAACTTAAGTCATAAATATAAGTTTGTAAGTGTCTTTTCTTTTTTTCATTAAACAAAATCCATTTTGTTTGTCATAGCCCCTTGTTAAATTCAACCCAAATATCTCCTGAATATAATATTATATGGCAACTAAGTGAATGCTAACAATCTCATTTGAATGTTTTTTGAACTGATGAACAACAGCAAACAGCTGCTCTTTTTGTGCCCAATTCTTTGATAACATACAATCATGTCAACGTTGCATTGGGGTTTTTGAAGCATTCTTAATCCATGCACCCCTCCCTTCCCCACAATCAATGTTTTTGGGTTTCTGGTCGGGTGGCAGACCAACTTTTTCAGGATCCAACTTGAACCACTCGGGGAGATGGGGACAATTGGGGGGGAGGACACTGACCCATACCAACAACTTTTCTCAGATGATATATAAAAGAACATACACAAGTAGCAATCAAATTTGAAGACACTAAAATATAATTCTTTAAAAAAAACATTTCCCATATGAGTCCACTATATAAGATCATAAGGCAAGTATAGAAAAAAAACGGGGGTATAATTATGCAATTTTAACTGGTTCTTGAACAGTAATGGCACTAAACTGTTGTGTGTGTCATAAAACTAGTCATTTAGGCTAGAAGGCCAAAATTGCATAAAAATCCTGATCAAATAACTTTTGAAAATGTTTTTCCCTATGGTTTCACTGTGGTTGGTAGTCTGAAAGGATACTAACTTAGTGCTGGGTTTAAAAACCAGGGTTAGTCCTACATGAGGGACATTTTTTCCTTCCAACAACTCTAAAAATGTGCTGTAACCGGTGAGAAAATCTTGTGGATGGGGGCCGGGAATTTTCTCACCCCGGTTACATCTAACTTTCACACATTTTGAAAGAAAAAAGGTTCACTCATGTAGGAACTAACCCTGGTTTAAAACCCAGGTCTAAAGTTAGTCTCCGTTGGAAATGACCAGTTTTACTGCCTTGTAACTTTAATGAATTCCTTGTGACATACTGGGGGTTGCATCAATGGGGAAAATTTGACCTCACGACACAGCCATTCTGAATCTTGGCGACACGGCCGACCACTGTTCTTATCTGTGTACAAATTTTGACATTGGCATCTATCAAGTGACAGCCATTCATAAAGATCTTGCGACACTGTTACAACCATAGTTATTTTGTCCCCAAACCCTGCAGACCCCTCCTATTCCCTCCCCGATACTGACCTAGATAGGTCTGTGGGGGAACTAGAGGCCTTCCTTGATGGACTAGTCTTATCCAGTGGGCGTGGTTTATCATGTTAACGAGAAATTTGATTGGATTAGTTCAAAGCTCCGCTCATCCATTACTGGGTAATATATTGATAGTGCGTGCAGCAATTTACGCGGTGCAGGGTCGAATATATGACGCGCAAATGGCGCGTTTATTTCTGTGTCCGTGCATTTTTTGCGTTGGTACGCAAATGCAATTTACGCAGCGTTACGATCACCGCACGATGCACTTGGTTCCTTCGTGAAACATATGTTTTCAAGAGGGGTCCAATTATTTAAATGAATAAATAAAGAATGATTTTCGAATATTTTTGCAAATAAATTTATGTTGATAAAAAAGCAAAAAATTACACAATTCTAAATAAGAATGAGGAATATTAAACGATGATATTTTTTGTTTTGGCCATCTTAGATGTGTTCATAATGGATGGGCATCAATATTTTATCATGAGTGGATGCCCATCCATTTTATGAACCAGCTAAGATGGCCCCAAACAAAAAATCTCATTTTTATTCTCTAAATAGCTGAATCCAATGCGTACCAAACAAACAAACAAAAAAAAAAAAAAAAAAAAAAAAAAAAAAAAAATTGACAGGACATATGGGGTACGGTAGTACATGTCGTGAGCCAGGATCCTGAGGGATGATCCGAACGCCACAACGCCGGGGTCAGGGGTAGAGGCCTGTTGGTGTCCAGGGGCAAAGCATCCATGGAAAAAATGCATTTTTTGTAATTGAGCCTCATTTCAATGCCCTCTCCTCTTTTAGACCCTCTGTGCACGTGCTCACTCCAAACCCCCTGCACGTGTCTGCAGAGTCTTTGTATGTAAGTTTTTGTAGTCACTTCTTTCCCTAATTCAACAACTTCAAAATTGTCCTATACCCTACACAGCGAGTGACAAATGTCTTTGCCAAATTGACAAGTATTACCTTAGCATTTTAGCACTATAAAATGGGTTACGCCTATGCTTTAAAAAAAAAAAATACTAAAATTTTTTTTAAACCAAAATTTCACTCCTCCCCCCCCCACAAACACACACACACACATCCGGGAAATGCCCCAGGAGGGACCAGAAAGCATTCATTATGGGGTTGGTGACTGAAATCATTTGTGGTACCATGATTTTTATCAGAGAGTAATAGAAATTCCAGGTGACTGGTGTGAATCTAAATTCATGACACTGACTGAAAATCAATAGTTTCACAAATGATGTCCATGGTACAGTGGTAGTGTATTAGTTTTTCTGTTCCTTGTACCTTGTAGAAAATACTGGCCAACACCCCAGTTGGGGTCAAACGGTCGAGTAGTTCTGCGCATGTAATTCAGCTGGTAGTCTTGGTGCTATTTTACTTCTTTAACGTTGTAGCTGGGTGCACCAATATAGCTTCTCTAAATTGGTCTGGCTTCAGTAACTGGTAAGATTTATGGGCTAAAATGAGTTCAGTCACGGATTGTGCTGGTACAGTAGGAGTATCGATAACAGTCTTTTTTTTTGTTGTAATGGTGCCAAATGAGTTCTCGTGGAGATGTCGTGATTGACGCTGGACCGGCTGTAGTAGTTCCTATGGGCAGGGATAGGTGACCGTGTCGTGTCTGCTGAAGAATGCAAAGACGTCTGGTAGTTCTCCTTATAGATAGTGGCTCGAGTTTGAGTTTCTCAACCATTTCAGTTCACAGGCCAGGTGTTTTTGACTTTATAGTCGTGGTAATAAGCTGCAGCTCTTTTTGAGCAGCTTCTATTTTGTTGATGCTCTTTTTGCCGTATAAGGATCACAAAGGACGAGAGTATTCTAGCATCGGTCTAACAAGTGCTCTGTATGCTGTTAAAGTTAGTGCCGGGGGGGGGGGCCACTTGTATTGCCAAGGTGCGAGATCATGCTCTTGTAGGCCTCACAAAAACGCACACCCTAAGTGCGTATTTCCACTTG
>JAMKCH010071914.1:0-26353 GCA_023653785.1 Ophioderma brevispina
TGCTTGAATGTTTTACTTTTCTTCAAGAAGCATTAGAAAACGGTATTAAAAGCTTTAAATATGCATTTTTGGGCATAATACCACTTTGTTTTTTGTTTTAGACACATTGCTATGATTTTTACAACAATTTTGCCGATCAGAGTGAGAAAACATTATTTGATGACGGCATATATCCCTTATAGTAAGAGTAGATAGTGCATGAATTGTGCAATTGGTGATAAAAGCATGAAATTTGGCCCACAGTTTGGGCAGTTCTAAGCAGGAGTTTATGGCTTTATAGGGGCATCGAAGATTTTTCGTGTGTAACAAAAAATGCGGCCATTTTTAAACTGGCTGCCATTTCTGGTACTTTAGCTCTTTTGATGGACTAATGTGTTTTCTTTGTTGTTTTGGCTACCAAAAACATGTTTGTTCGCCCAGAGCCAATCCTAAATAGAAATTATTTTGGAGTAGCCTTATTGCTGTAAAAGAAATGTGGCCATTTCCAAAATGGGTTCCTTTCCAAAATGGCTGCCAGTTCCTTATTTTACTAATTTCATCGGACTGGATATGCAATTTTTGTCTACCAAAGCATATTTTTTTCACGCAGAAGATGAAAAAATAAACTGTATGTAAAAATAGGCAATCAATACCAATTTGTTTGATGTTCTAAGTGCAGACATTTATGTTACACAGCATTGCCAAATACAACCTGTAAATAGGCAATTAAACAGGTGCAGACATTTAAAATAGGCACATTGCTTTTTTTATCTTTGCTTTTCAGACTGACTAAACTCAAAACATATTATAAGACTGCCGGTTTTTAGGTGTTTGATAACAATTTGAACATTTCCAAAATGGGAGGAGGCCTTTATGTTATGGTTGGTCTAATGGTACGAGCATACACTATTGGACAATTTAGGTATAAATGATGAGGAAAACAACTATGTTATACATCAATTACCAACTATTAAATATAATTTATGTAAGTAGACATTAAAAACATATAATGTGGCCAATAGATAGAAGAGAAAGACAACCCAGTTGTCTTCCATACTAAGAACATATGGGGATACACAGTGTGGCGTAACAGCGGGGGGGCAGTGGGGGCGAGAGCCCCCCCCCCCAAAAACAAAACCCTTTGCCCCCCCATTTCCCGCCCCCCCCCCCAAATGACTGACCTTTTGTACAGTGTCTATGGAGAAGGACCCCAAATTGCCCCCCTCAAAATTTGGCACCCCTTCAGCCCCCATGGTAAAGGTCTGGTTACGCCCACTGGGGATACATCTGACTCATCAGCTGTGAGGGATCTGTGTGTAGTTACCCCAGAGTGACATTGGTGAATCTTGATCTTCCTGAGATTCAGAGCCTCAACCTACCTATTCTGGTGAAAACAACTATCCCAGACAGCCGGAGTGATGAAGATTAAGAATAAGACAAGACAAAGAAAAAGTTCACAATATCACAGTATTAATGAGCTCTGTATTAATTGGAAAAGCCATGCAGGTGGTAGAGATGCTATGTTTTGACAAGGGCATTTTAGGACAACAACGAGCAGGCTGCATTTTCAACTCACTGTGAACATTGAGTCAATTCTCTTTCTGGGAGACCACTAGGGAAAGGAGTTCCAGGATCCAGCTTTGATGTAAGTCATGGACCAATCCAATGTGCATTTTATCAAGGGTCCTGTCAAAAATTGCCCATTCCTTATCCAGTGCCAGGCCGCCTTGCCATAAAATTGTTAACATGTTGTTCTTTATTACGTAATGAGTCTAAGATGGCACCAAGGTTACGTGCTTCAGCTTGCGGATGAAAAAACTGAATTGCAAATGATGGAGGGCTGAGAGTTACTAGGCGATCTGTAAAGAATGAGCAACGAAGCACAACAGTTCTTTGTTGTCTTGTAAAATATCAGCTTGGGGTGATTGACATCAGGATCTGATGACTGCATGCATGATTCAATGTTATTATGGATGAATCACAATCCCAATGGTGAAAGACAGAGGAGAGCTGTCATCGTGTGTAACCGACCATATATTGAACTCCGTGGGCGGTAATGATATCCTGTAGTGGGGGGGGAAACGAGAACAGATAAAGTAAATACATCCAGTAACAGACCCTGTGGAAATCCACAATCTACGCCACAGGATTGATGAAGCAAATTGAGCGATCTAGATTGAGTTAAGCATTAGGTTGAAAAGACCAGACTTAATTCTTTTTCAGTTCTTTCATCAGTTCAGGTTCGGGATTAAAGCTGTTGTTTTTTATGGTCAATAGTGTCAAAAGTGGTCACAAGTTATAATAACATTACAAGTGTCTCTTTGTTTGTCAAGACCCCCAATCAGATGTTGCTGCAACATGAACAAATGCAGTATCTGCACTGTGAAAATGACGGTATGCTGACTGCCTTGGAACATGGAGATAATTATCGCCTGAGATAAATAAGGTCTACAACTGATTTACTAATATTTCAATCACCTTTACAAGAAATCGATATAGGGCAATAATTTGAGAGAAGGTGGGTCCGAGATGGATTTTCTTCAGCATGGGGATTCACGATGACATGAACGCTGAGAGCTTGAGAAAATACATACGATCCAAGCAGGGAAAAGTTGTTAACTGTTAACAGATGATCATATAGACATAGTTTTAAGAGACTGGCCAGAGTAGTAGTATCATGTAGACTGTTACAAAGCTTCTTGATCTTGGTTTAGTGGACAAATTCGAAAAACTGTTATGCAAGCTCATTTGGACATTCATGGGTACGTAGGGTATGGTTCACTCTAGAAAGTTAAATTCTGACTAAATGGAAAGGTCACGTTGGTTACATTGTAGCATATGGGCTATGTTACTCCGTCTTGGCTTTAGCAGAAGAGGCTGTATTCAAACATTGATCCTTGTAAGCTTCCTTGCATACTGTGAGACCGTCTGTGAAATTCTGCAGCCTACGCCGAGGGTTGTTCGGGTTCCTTCTTCTCCAATCTCAAAGGCATCTGAATACCAAGGAGCATGAGTATGGAGACTAGAGTTTGACTGACTAGTGGAGCATGTTCATCAAGGGGTCTTAGGTTAAGTGTAGTTAATTATATCATTATAGAGAATTGCAATTAGCATCTAAAGGTAAACACAGAAGTGCACGTCTATATCAGAGCAGATTCTTTTGATGTTGCAAATTATTGAAGTCTGCATACAGGCTGCACTGAAGAGCTGGATTTTCAAGCATTTTCCTGTCATCTGCAGCCCTCCCTGCAACCACAACTTGGAAGTTTTGGCATACTTTTCTAACTTCTGGAAGGGTGGTCCAGAAGAAAAGATCTCCCAATACTCTTTTCCTTTCTAGGTCCATACCTCATTCACTTGAACATGTAAGCTCAGGAGATTGCAATATCATTGAGCCCAACAGAACTACTTAATATGTGGCTCTCTTGATATGTGCAGTGAGTGCTGCCTCAGGGAGGAGAGCACGGGGTTATGCATCAAGACCACAAAAGCGCTCTAAGATTTATTTTTATGTCAAGGATAATCTAGGCATTAACAGCAGTTAATTCTAATTAGTAACGCTGAGGAGTGGCGCCAGATAGCGTTAAACCTCCCTGTTTGAAACTCTGGCCAAGTCTGGTTTGATGCCTACAGAGCAGGATCCTACAGAGAAGGGGAGAAATGACATTCTGTGGGAGGCCAAGTTGGACAGTGGGACTTCACAGCAAGGTCATGAGAACTGACTGAGCGCCTAAGGCGAGGAATCAACTGAAAGCGCCCTCAGGTAGCAGGGGCTCGGAGATCTGGTTACCTGTCCATTAACACAGGGGTGGTTGGAATAGAAGTGACAATTCCAACTGCCACTGCGATGACTAAGTGGTTGGATGTGATGAGAGGTAAGCTCACTCTCGGGGATACCAATGTGGAAATGGCCCTCTCTGGATGCAATCTCGTTTGGATAGTGAAGTGGGTGTTTCTCCACACCATGCCTGAGCTTGAATATTCCATGTTGGATTAAACCATGGATTTATATCAGTTGTCTCAAGATAAGGGCTGCAGCTCGGCGGAGCATCCTAGTCGCTGACTGGCGTTACGCCACATTTGGGTTTATCACAGGAGACCATGACAGGTCAGTACTGATGGAGATGCCAAGTAGATCGACCCTGTTGACCTCTTTTATAGTTGTTCCAAAGCAGTGGAGACTTGGATGGCCTGTGCAGCATCTTTCTTGGTTGATATTGTTTACAGTTTTAAACTTGGCAGCCCGAAAAAACATTCCATGAAGTTGCCCAAGACTCGATTCCTGCAAAATCTTGTGAAAGAGGCGCAGCTGGGATTCTGTCCTCTTTTATGGAAGTCTGGGCAACCAATTGTACGGTTTGCTTTTTTGAGTTTATTGGGGCCTATACAAAAAGACCTCTTCATGAACATAAGAAGTAAGGATGACGAAACATTTCTCTACACGGATAAAACATGCATACATCAGTGGTAGCTATGTTGTAGTGAAAACCACTGTTTTCTATTACCCTAAATAGTGTATTTATATATAAAAACCTATCTTAGGCACACCCTGTGTGAAGACTTTGTGACTCTATAACAAAGGACAGTTTACAACAGGCCTATATCAAGAGGTAATGGCGGCCATATTGAAAATGGGCCACCACGTGTCATGCAAACAATTTGAAATGCTCAAGTAAAAAATTGTTTTCACTTATTGATGTATGAAAAAACGTTTTTATTTATATAGTATATATATATGTATTATATATATATATATATACATATCTATATATATAAATATTGTATGATATTTCTTGCAAAATGTAAAATAGCTGTAATGGCGGTCATTTTGGGAAAATGACCGTCATTACTGCCATGGGATAAACTTGCAATGGCTATTTGATCGAAAATATTTTTAAAACCATCAAAATGCCATCTTGAATGCCTAAAAAGCACTGTATTATCAACTCAATCTCAAATCTAGAGATAATAGCAAGTATTGGCAGCCATTTGAAAATGGCCGACCATTTTAATCAGATGACAATATGCGATGCCCCATAGTGAAAGTCTTTCTTATGAACTTGCCCTAGCATATGTGCCAAATTTAATGCTTTTATCACCAAGTTGCACAATCCCAAAATATGTGCACATATATACTCTACTATACATCCCTAACGGAAAAATGACTACCAACCGACTATCACCGCAAAAAAAGAGGTTAGCCGTTATTTATCTTGTTAGATCTAAGAACTATTTCCCACTACTAAACCCAAGGCGGGTCCCGCCCGTGATTTGTGAACGTGTCAAAAATGGCATTTAGGGATTTAAGGTTTATATTTTCCAAATACTACAGTTTATGTCCTGAAACTCTATCTGTTTCGATGTTATGGACTTTTTAGTATGTTACAGGGCATTGATTTCATATATTTTTAAAGGTTACAGTAAACTTCAATGTATTTGTATTTATACTTCTTATAGTGACGTCACATATAATTCAAACTTCTCATGTCCAAGAACCCCATTCTATGTTAAAATAGTCATGGTTTAGGGACCCTTTTATGGATTACAATGCATACTGTGACAATCAGAAGACAGTTTTTGATGACGTTCATTACATATTCTAAAATTACCTAAAATTTTTCTCATGTCCAGGAACCCTATAGGTAAAATAGTCTGGGCCATTTTATGAATGCATGTTATCAATGACCAATCAGAAAACGGTATTTTGATCACTGATACATATTCTAGATATTACATCAAATTTCGCATACCAAGAACCCCCTAAATGTAAATTGTCATTGTTTTATGGCTATTATGGATTACAATGCATATTATCCATGACCAATCAGAAAAACAGTTATTTTGATACGTCATATTCTAAATAGTAACCATCAAAATTTCCTCATGTCCAGGAACGCCCCAATATGTTTAAAGAGTCATTGATTTATGGGTTATTTTATGGATTACAAGGCATATTATCAATGACCAATCAGAAAACAGTATTTTGATGAAGTCATATAATTTCTTAGCTATTACCACAAATCTTCGCATGTCCAAGAACCCCTTCTTAAATGCTAAAAATGAGATTGTCAGTTTTATGGCTATATTATGATTGACAATGTATATTATTAATGACCAATCAGAAACAGTATTTTGATGACGTCATATATATTTCAAATATTACCAGCAAATTTCTCATGTCCAAGTACCCCCTATATGCTTAAATAGTTCATGTTGTATGGGTTATTTATGGATTACAATGCAGTTATCAATGACCAATCAGAGAAAAACAGTATTTGATGACGTCATATATAATTCTAAACATTTACCTTAAAATTATCATGTCCCAGAACCCCATATATGTCAAATTCTTATTGTTGTATGGTCCATTCAATTACATACAATAATTTTTAATGGACCAATCAGAAAACAGCATATTAACGACGTATACATAATTTTTTAATATTTTTATGTTTGTGTAATTTCTCAAACAACAGAGGCCCTAAAATTGACCAAATCAACCTTCTAATTTCAACAAATAGTTTTGGCCAGCGTTGATTTCAATTCTGGCCCACTTAGGCGGGAAATATATGATATGACCTGGAAAAAAATGGCAATAGAATTTTTTCAACCACATTGCATTTCTATAACGTCCCCAGAATGACATACTAAAAATCCAAGTGGTGGAAGTATGCCTTGAATTGCATAAATCCAACATGGCCGCCATCCTAGTGTTTACATTCATTTTGTTTTATAACTAGTCAGAAATTGCTGTTGCAAACCCACAAACATGAATATTTGTACATTAAATAAGTATATTAGCCTTTATAGTATTGAAATACGTAACCTATTGGTGGAAGCATAACCTAATTTGCATAAATTCAAAATGGCCTCCAATTTTAAGATTTTATTAATTTTGGCTGTTTTCTTCATGAAATGCTTTGCAGTACATATATTATACTCACATGTTATAGAGAGAAGCTAGTCCTTACTCAAAAAACCCAAATGGCTGTAAATTCTACAGTTTTACATCTGTGATCAAACTTGGTGAAACAAACGTTGTGAACATTGTGACACACAACTTTTGATGACTTTAAATTATGTCAATTTAACTATTTTCTACTGAAAAGATCTCTTCCGGTTAAACTGTGTAGCTGTGTGACCTTAATTGCATTACACCAATGTGCGGCTGAAAAGTAGGCACTGCACATAAAAAGATGGATAAAAAATGTTATGTTCATGGTGGAGAATGACTATTCTAACACCGCCAACTGCTGTTTTTGATATTAAGCGTCCACCTGCCTTCTACCAAGCACTCATCCAATCCCGCTGCTCCAGAAAGATCCTCCCTAGATCACCAGATCAGGCCCACTGTCCTATCTTGGTTATCAGTGGCATCAAGGTCACAATCTGGCCTTTACAAAAAAGAGAGGAACTTCATGAAAGCAAGGGGCCAAGTCAAACAACTAATAGTGAATTGCATCACGCTGCCAACAGGGCTTCTCAGTCTTCTAACATCAACGACACATATTTGACTTCTGCTCTATGCTCCACTCAACATTCCATTCCAAGAGCCAGAACTCCTACACCCCTATTGGGACAAGGAAGTGTGACGAAGGAGAGATATCCAATATCTCCAATATCAACTTACCCACTCAAGCTACAAGACCGTAGTCTTGTTCAAGACGCGCGCTCGTCTATGTCCCTTTTCGAGGTAATCCCCAGGTATGATCATTTTTTTTTTTTTTTTTTTTTTTTTTTCTGGATTGATCTTCCCCCCGCGCCTTAGTCTTGGTAAACCCTAGCCCGAACACGTCGTAGCCATGGGCGAAAGCCCGGGGGACACGACCCCCCCCCCCCCCCCCAATATGCAGTGTCCAGTTAGAGTACCTTGGACTATGTAAATCCGTACACATGGCATATAGAAAAGCTAAGGCCTAGTCGGCACCCATGAAACTTGTACAATGTCACAGTATTCGCAAAAATGGTATCAGAAAATCTATTTTATCACCTCCATTTTTAATACACGAATACTCCTGCTTACAAACGAATTACTACCGTTCGCAAGTCAACAAGCACGGCAACCCGGAATCTCTCCCATATTAGAAATGCTAAATACAGGAATCGCTCACTGCGAGGCGCAGCCGAGCGTCTTGTTATTTTGAATTCATTACAACTGATGGCCCCGAACCAATTTGCAAATGAGGCACACTGTTTGTACTCATTGGATAAAGATGTCGCTCCATTGTCAATCATGAGTAGCATGCCGGAGCAGCAATAAGCCAATGAACGGGTTAGGGTGAAGGTTCAGTGTGTTCAGTGTACAAAGGTCACGCTTAATGAATAAATTAATCGCGATCCAAGTAGAAAATACGTCATTGCATCGTATCTTTGATTGGCTATTAAAACTTGACTAATTCATCGTCGCCCGTATCTGGAAAACAACCCCCCGCGAAGACTTTTTTCACAATCTCGAGAAAAAATTTACAAACTGTCCAAGACACTTCGCTGAGCAGAAAAATTCGTTCTGCACGTGCAGGTCCACTCGTCTTTCAATGCGTTATACCGAATAACATTGAGACCGAGGGCACTGCACTGGCCATTGTTGCGTTGGTGGGATTTTTTCTCATCAGTGTTTGGATTTAATACCAATAATAGGCTTGATTTCAACAGCGTTTGCTAGTGAAATAATTCAAGCGAGCGTCTTGACCAAGACTACAGGCCTGAAGAACACCGGCAACAAAACTCACCTGTCGTTAGCTGTCCAGCTAAGCAGTGTCTGTCTCTGACAAATTTTCATCGCACCATGGAAAGTGGCAAGACCATTCCCTACAGGAAAAGCCCACGCTCGTCTGTGTTAAACGAAGCGATTTTAAACAACTTCTCAAACTATCCACCGTCGAGGTTTGTTTTTCCCATTTTTGTTTTTATTAACCATTCACCCTTAAAATTTTCAGGAATCGGAAAGCTCCTGGCAGTGCGGCATCCATACAGAATTCTGGAAGCATATGGCACTTGAAGCTGGCGTAGCTCCAATTCTTTCCTTCTTCTTCTCTGGATCATCACAATTCCCTCAGATGGTTGCATCTTACAAAGGTCAGTGAAGACTGAAGACCCAAAGAAACAAGCAAGGAGCCCAAGGTTACAGAACCATATCGCTGCTATTCACACGTTATTAGTGCTGGGAGACGGATACTCAGTAGGATCAATGATTACGGTCAGGGACCAAATCTACACTCACCCCAAAAGGCTTTCAAAGAGGTAAATCAACTTCAGATAGATAGCAAGACATTGCCAATGATATCGAGACAGCCGTCAAGAAGAAGCAGAAGTTTGGAGCAGTCTTACGATACAGTCTGGCATCGAGACTCAAGCTACTCAAAATCTGCCCTGATGTCAAGATTGTCAAGTTAATAATACTGTCACCATGGATCTTTCGGTCTCGGGACATCAAATGGGCAAAGCCATAGAAAGCCCAAACTTCTGAATGGATCCCAAGGGTTTGGCCTGGCACTCAGTCCTCAGCATTTATGTCTCAGATATGCCGAAAGGATTTCTTTGCAGTACTCCTACGCAGAGACGATACGGTACTTGGAATAGCTGCGGATTCAAAGCCCATATCACTGTAAACCAACTCTTCCAACGTAATCTCTATTTTGACACCTTGCCAAAACACTGCCGCTTCTTAAAAAGAAATTAACCATCATTCTAGATGGAGAAAAACTGTCACCGATCTAAAAAGTGTTGGTAGGAGGAATAGGTTAGCAGGTTCGTCACACTTCTTGGGACCTTGATAGCCTTGAAAGATCCTCCAAAGGCTTGCAGGAGCTATGCCAGCCACAATGAAGATTATTCTACCCGGCCGTCGCCAACAGGCAACCGATAACAAGTCTCATTACATCATTCAGAATGACATCAATTTGTGTATCTACACTGTGATCCATACTGGTGTGGGGGGGACAGATCAGCAGTTGAGTATGCCAAATAACATTGGTTTGTGTCAAGCATGTCAAAGGATGCACACCATCCAGCCCCTGCGAGCCTTCTGAGGAGGTGACACGAGACTGAGTCTTGGCGGATGTCTGGGTGCGTTGATGGAAAGTAGGCTGCGGCAATATGACGACAAGGTTCTTTAGTGTTGGATCAGGAGAAGTTCCACGGAATAACTTTTGCTACTCAATCAATGACACTTCAGTCGCAGCATTCCTATGGATCATATTGGATCAACGCCAGATGGTCTTGAGCAATGGTTCGTCTTCTACCTTGAACCTAAAGCAGTTGTTGACAGCCTATTAGCAAGCCCAAAGGTTGGAGAACTTGATAGGAAAAGCATAATCAACCTCAAAAGTCCCCAATTCTCAAATGAAAAACCGGGATTTGATAATAATTTGGTATATCACCGAAGAACACGCTTTTCGATTGAAAACTAGTTCTCGATGAAGAAATTGGGAATCTCAATTAAAGATCATGGTTTACATTTGAAAAACCTGGATTCTCCGTCGATGTAATATGGATTCTCGTGAAAACTTGGTGTATTATTGAACACGTTGGATCTTTCTCTTGCGCCAGAATACTGTGTTTTTTTGAATAAAAAAATATTTTTTCAATGGAAAATAGGTTATCGGCGAGTTTTTTTAACCGATACACTAAGTTTTCAATGATAATCAAACGCTGTTCAATCGGGAATCCAAGGTTTTTGATCGAAAAACATGGTTCTCTTCAAACTAACACATTTTTTCAATTTTAACATTTAGATTTGTGTGACATGTGACTTAGGTATAATATTTGGAGAAGTTTATTTTATTATTGATGCCCCACCCAAAGGGGCCAGGAAAATTCACATATTCAATATTTTAATTATCTTGACGGTAATAAGTGTATTAAATCATAGATACAAAGTACAATTTCCGACACGCACCCGCGCGCGCATGTGTGTGTGTGGGTGTTGTGTGTGGGGGGGGGGGGGGGGTTTTGGGGGGGGGTGTAAGATGGAGTTGGGGTTTTGCCCCATAGACTTAATTGAAGTCGGGGTTGCTGTAAAGCACATTATATAGCCGTGATGGTGTGAAAACAAATCAAATGATTTTTGGTCCTGTAAAGTGCAATGAAGAGACTGTACATAACCGGACTCAAAGATTGAGATCTTGATTCAAATTGCTTAAAATTGCAGCATTTTGGAATATGCAAATTGGTATACGTTCTAACAACCATGTTGGTGTTTGTATAAGACAAATAAAATATAATAAGTCTAAATTGTAATAAATTTAGGCATTTTAGGTGGCAAAACAATATTTTCGCTTAAGTAATCACAACACAATCTTGTAAAATACTAGGATTGGCGGCCATTTGGATTTATGCAAATAGTCATATTTCCACCGCTTGGATTTTCTGGACCTTTTAGGATGGCATGCTGGGGACCTATAGAAATGCATTGTGGTGGTTGAAAGAAATTCGATTGCAACTTTTTCCAGCTTCACCTAGAATTAAGTTATTTTTCAGCCTACACTGTGCGGCGGTCATCCAGCAATTTGTGTGCATGCGGCTGATGTTTGGGCGGGGAAGCCCAAAGGTTAGGCCACCGCCGAAAACGGTGGATTGACGTCAGGAAAGGCATCCGGTCATTATTTTTTGTTCCAATACACTCCTCATGGCGTACATCAAACAAAAAGGGCACCAACCAGCCTGAAGGTTGCGCCGTGGGAGCACTGCCTAGCTCAAAAAGGAAGGCGCGAGGAATCACCTTGAGTCGCGCAGGTGGCCGCCTGCTTAATGAGGGTATTAAGCCGAGTAGGCGGCTCAGGGTGAGGGGGTTTCGGGGTGGGTTGGTAGTTGGAACCTGGGGAGTTGTGAAGGGGAAAGGGGGTAGAGGTAAGTGAAGAATTGAGAAGAGGAAGGTGGGCGGTGTGTGTGCAGGAGAGTGAGGTTGTAGAGGGGAGGGGGCTAGGATGTGGGGGTAGAGGGAAGAAGGAAAAGCAAGCTGTGGTGCGCAGGAAATAGTGAAGGGTTAGGTGTGGATTCTGGTGAAAAAGGAAGAATTGTGTGAAAAGCGTAGTGGAGGTAGAAGGAAGCGCGATATGGTGATAAACAGTATAATGGCTTTTGAGGATGAGGTAGTGAGGTTGATACGTGGCTATGCGCCACAGTTGTGGAAGGAAGCGTGAAGAAAAAGAACAGTTTTATGATGAGGGGCAGATGAATGGGATTTGCAAAGTGCGATGAACTGGTCTTATGTTTTGTGATTTCAATGGGCATGCGGGAAAAGGATCGAAGGTTTCGAAGGTGTTAATGGAGAAAGGGTTTGGGGAGAGGAATTGGAGGAAGAATGTTTTTGGAGTTTTGTGATGAAAAAGAGGTATGTGTTGCGAATACGTGGTTCTAGAAAGAGCGACAAAAGAAATTAATTGAAATTTAAGATCAGGGGGAAATGAGACAGAGATGATTTGGGTTAGTGGGCAAGAGGAAGAGAAACTTTCTGAAGAATGTTAATGTGATACCAAGAGAATTGACAACACGGTTGGGGTTGTCGATGTGGAAAGAGGAAGGTTTGAAAAAGGTGGTGAGGAAGGTTGACTAGTGCCCCAGGGGGGGTAACTGTGTATTCTGCCCTCAGGAACCACCGCGTTACACAAAACCGGAGACCTAACAGACCATTTACCCAACTTGAAGATAACCTGCCTATTGATGCACATGTACAGTTGTACAGAGAAGATGAGAAAGAAGGAGGTGGTTCGACTTCTACTTCAAAAGATAACCTGTTCAACCCGCCTATTTCATCTCAATCGGCTTAAATCTTATCGATTGGACCAAAGACGTACGCTACTTGCTGGAGAGCATTACATACGCGTGTATTAATCCCAGGAAAAAATTCCATTACCAGTTGTCAATGGGTATTGCAAAGGGTCTATACCAGAAGAGGTCTATATAGATAGAGAGGCAAAACGTTACGTATCTTTAGAAATCATCCGTCTCGCATGATTTGCCGACCCACAAAGAAAAAGTGAGTACAAACAATAGAAAGCAGATGGCTGCTCCGCTTCTTCCACATTCTGTGGGTGGCGCTTTGCATATAAACTAATCGTTAGTGATACAAATTGATGTGTGAGGTGGCCAGGTGTAATATTTGTGCACCTGGATCATTGTGATCAGATACTCTTTTTTTCTCATAATGCAATGCGCGCTTAGTGAAAGATGTATTATTGAGGCGGTTTATTTATTTAAATCAAAGACGACTGACGTTGTCACTTTCATTCGTTATGGGGACATGGGTAGGACAAAAATTTAAACCACCCAATAGCACCCGCCATCCAACAACTGATATTTTGGCGGATTGTTTTTGTATGCGAAATTGAATATATGTGTATGACAAGACCCAAACTAATAACTTATTCCGATGCAATATTCAAAATGTCAGCGCCCAGTCACGGACGACTGGTTTTTGAAGGCTTCACCCCCTTGGCTATACCTATGGTTGTGACCAGAGTTACAGCGAAACGTACTCGCCCTGCATCAATTATAAACAAATTTGAAACACCAATTTTCAAGAGTTATTTTGGCACTTTGGACACTTTCTGACACAAAAAAGTATTAAGATGTATTGATCATATCATTCATATCATATTTCACACGAAATAACCGATATTGTAAATTAGGTAAAATAAAACATCTTTTATTGACCCCCAAAACCTTGAATCAATGTTAGCTTACCGAAAAAAGGGCGATTTTGCTATTTCTTTCGTAAAAAAGCCACTGATTTCTTCAATTAGTGCGTCAACGATTAAAATAAATAACAATCAGTCAGAACAAAAAAAAAACCGCCGGAGTTCAGTGCCAGCAGAGATCTTTTAGCTGGCAAATTAATAAGCTATTTTAGTGGGAGTGTGTAAATTACCTGTTGTGAAAACCTCCCGACGGCAAGCTTGAGGCGGTTGGACACATTACTTCAAAGGTCCAATAGAAAGTGGCCCTTGAAGCTTCCTAACAATGAGCTGATGAATGAGTGTAATCGTGGGAATCGCACCAAAGAGGTTCTATCAAGAGGTTCTATATAGATAGAGAGGCAAACGGTTAAGTAATCTTTAGAAATTCATCGTCTCGCATGTTTTGCACGACCACAAAGAAAGAAAACATAGAGTACCAACAATATGAATAGAAGCAATGGCGCCTTCCGCTTCTTCCACATGACTGGGGTGCCGCTTTCATATACACTAAATCGGTAGTGATACAAGTGAGGTATGTGTTAGAGGTGCCAGGTGTAATAAATAGTGTACCTGGATCATGGTGCTCCGATCTACTCTTTTTTCTCATAATGCAATGGCGCGCTTAGGTGAAACGATGTAGTCCTTGAGGCGGGTTTATTTAAATCAAGAGATACTGACGTGTCATTCATTCAGTTGTGTGGCCTGGGTAGGACAAAATTTAACACCCAATACACCAACATCCAAAAACTGATATTTTGGCGGATGTTGTATCGAATTGACATTATGTGTGTATTACAAGCACCCAAACTAATAATTATCCGTGCAATTCAAAATGTCAGCGAACAGCACGGACGACTGGTTTTGAATGGGCTTCACCCTTGGGAATCGGATGACAAAATCGAGCCATCTCCTTCTTTCTCATCTTCTCTGTCGAAATCCACTAGATGCGCGGTTCTAGGAATCTACGACTTTTCAGGGGTACCGAGTAGCGCTTTCTTTGTATGATGAAGAGTTCTAATTTATTTTAAACTATACTTCCTCAAGAATTCCAGGCCTCATTTTATAAAACTTAGGCACAAATGTATGACATTTTTGATAAATTATATATTTTTTAAAGGAAAAACCTTTAATGAAATCTGTGTTTTAATTCAATGTTTAAAAGTAAAGACGATAGTCTTTCAGATACAGGCCAGAACTTGACAACCACCGATCATCTTTCAATTGGTGTGAAGACTAAACATGGCTTGTGGCAAAACGATAGCCGTAAAAATAAACTGGCGGCTTCGTTAAATCGTTATACTGCTTCGAAAGGTTAAGCATGAAAATGGCGCTTTCTTCGCAAGGCAATACTCAATGACCTGAAAACATCTGGTACGTCATTTTAGGGATATTTCATTATATATGTGCCGATTAGATTATACCAATAATCCCTTTAAGACCTTACCCCCCTCCCACACGAAAAAACTAAGCATACCCCCCCCCCCCGATTTTTTTTTATTTTGGCTTTCAAATATTTCCCAGCACCCACATCTTCACAACAGAAAATACGAAACATTTCACACAGCGTTAAGGAGATAATTAGTTTTGGAATCAGTCATTTTCTTCATATGTGATAATTTAAGGACTTACTCCCTTTTTTCTGGGGTGGGGGGGTAAGTCCTTAAATTAGTCCTATGAAGAAAATGACTGATTCCAAACTAATTATCTACCTGAAGCTGTGGTGAAAACTACTAATACTACTAATACAAAGTTTTAATCCGGTTTTATTCCCGTCAACGGGGGTGGCCGGATTCACCTCACATTTGCAGCAACCGCCCTCACTCCTTCCTTCCATTTCACACGATTCAATGCAATCCTCCATCTCAACCCAACCCTCCTACTCTCCCCTCCACTTTGCTTCTTGCAGCCTTATTTGGTAGTTCCCTCCTCCTCAAACCTCCCCTCGACTCAAAAGCCCTTCTAACACCTGCTCGTCATCCTCCTCAACACATGCCCATACCAACGGACACTAGGTCGCCTCGCCAAACGGTCATCGCATATTCAAACCCAACATCTGCATTCAAGTCCTCAGTATTCTTTCGTACATGAACTTTCACACCACCAAATCGCCTCTCATCATTGCTCCTCTCTGTCCTCCGCAGAATCCCAATGTCATTTTTCGCTCAGACACCACGTCTCACTCCCATACAGCATCAGATCTAACACCAATCTGATACACCCATCCTTTCATCTTAAAAGGATATATTTTCCTTACAACAACTCCCACATTCCTAAACGTCACCCACCCATACCTACTCTAGCTGTCACAGCAACCTCACATCCACCACCCCCATCTAACCTTATCCCTAGGTATGTGAACTCACTGACTCCACCTCATCACACAGCTTTTCTCCGGTCCACATCCTCCAGCCTCCCTTCTCGCATCTGAGAGCAAGTGTGGCGCAGCGGATAAACGTAGGACAATGATCATTAAACTATTGTTGAATTCGTAAGTTCGAAGGCCCCGCTGTAGTCAACGTGTTTGTGGTCCATGGGCAAGATTAGATACTTAGTCCAATTGCCTCGTTCACCCTAGCGAAATCTGGGGAGCTGTAATGGGAATATACAATCTAAGTGATGATAGGGATGTGCGCTTGGCCAGCTACCGACCTAGATGAAGCGAAATTGATTGTGACGATTTCCTGATGGCAGCGCTAATAATAAGAGGCAACAGCACTTTGAATCATTGGGAAAAGGCGCTTACAAATGTACGGTATTATATTTATTATTATCTTCTGTACACAAAATCTCTTGCAACTAGGGGTCACTTCTTCATCTTGGGTATCTCCATGGAGCCCATTTCCCACATTTCTCCACCACGATGAATTTGCTTTTACTCTCTTCCCAAACACCCCACATGGGTATACCTTAACTCACTACCACCTCCATCTCCACCACTCCACCCCAGACTTTTGTCTTCCCAAGGTTACCTTCAGACCATTTAATCTCAAATGCCTTCTTCCAATTCCAAAACTTCTCCCTCGGCCCTCCAATGTCTCGCTCATTAAAAACAAGTCATCAGCATAAACATATCACTCAACAAACCTTCTCTTGCACTCTCCCTAACTACATCAATCATATTGCCCCAAAAAACCAAAATTGGCACGAAAGTACAGAAAATTTATGCAACACCCACCTTTACCTCAAAACTCCTCAGACAATGAGACCCCACTCTAACTATTGTTTGGCTCCTTCATACAACTCATCAATGCGCTGATCCACTGACTCTGGTATCTCTTATTTCCTATCAAAGCCTTCTCAAGTCTACAAACACACAATTTACAGCTTTTCTTTTTTTTCACCTTTTTAAAAAGCTCTTGACAACCTCAAATAAAAACTGCATCTATCGTTCACTTCCCGGATAAAACCCAAAAAAAAGTGAGTCTCATCCACTTCCACTATCTCCGAATCATATTCTCTAGAACCCTCTCCACAACTTTTCATCGCATGCTCCAACACCTTCTCACCCCTATATGCACAACACCTCATTGCATCCCTTTCCTTTAAAAATGGAAAATAACACGCTCACTGACCCTCCTCCGGGCATCCCTCCTCCATCTAAAAAGCTCTGACACAACTCATCATCACACCAATCCTATTCTCAACTCGCGAATCATCTCAGCACTCACCTCGAGGGTACAGTTGCCTTTCCTTCCTTCATTTTTTATTGCCTTCACCACTTCTCTCCGGCTGACCCTTCTAACTGGCCTTCTATCGCATCAGCCTCCACCTTCTGATCCAACTCATTCTCCTCAGTCATGAGTCTCTCTCCATATGCTCATTCCAGACCCTGCCTCTATCCTTCTCACTGAAATTCAACTTTCCTTACTTTCCCCTCATACATTCTCCCCTTCAACATCTCTTCCATCCTTTTTCTAGCCTTACATCTTATACACCTTTTGGATTCTCTATACTCACTCAACCCCTTCGCTGACTCCTCCTTCATAGTCTTAGCAACCACTTCTTTGCTCGCTTCTTTAGCTCATACCTTACTTTATTCTCTTCCGAACCATTTTTTCTCATATCGTCGCCCACGTCACGGATTACTCTTTATCTGACGAAATGCCGTTTTCGAGAAATCGCATTGAAATTCTACCCGGAGATTTCATATTTTAATATGGATTTAAAAATTCAATTTACTTTTTAATGTTGCATATGAAAGAAAAACATCTTAAGTTTTAAGGTTAACCTGGTGAGTTTGAAGTGCAAAATACAAGGTCATAAGGTCTGTATGCTGAAACGACCAAAAAAGAGTATTTTGCACATACGACGATAATTTCACCGTATATTTCAATGCGTCAGAATAGATCTCTATGTGAAACCCGTTTGTTCACGCACGCGAGGCAGATGTGACGCATATAGCTATGGTTACAACCGAGAAGATGAGAAAGAAGGAGATGGCTCGAATTTTGCAATCCGATTACCCAGGATTACCCTCATTCATCAGCTCATTGTTAGGAAACTCCAAGGGCCACTGATTGGACCTTTGAATGTAATGTGTCAACCGCCCAAGCTTGGCCGTTCGGTAGCAGGTTCACATCAGGGAGTAATTGACACACTCCCACTAATAGCTTATTAATTTTCCTGCTAAAAGCTCTCTTGCTGGCAATGAACTCCGCGGTTGTTCTGACTGATTTTTATTTATTTTAAATGGCGAAATAATTGAGGAAATCAGTGGCTATTTAAACGAAATAGAAATAGCAAAATCGACCTTTTTTCGGTAAGCTCACATTGATTCAAGGTGTGGGCGGTCAATTAAAAGATGTATTATTTTAGCCTAATTTTATCAAATATCCGGTGTATTTCTGTGAAATTGATATGATGAATGATTGATACATGCATTTTCAATACATCTTAACCAAACTTTTGTGTGCAGAAAGTGTCCAAAGTGCCAAAATACAAATTGGAATGTTTATGGACGTCATTATAACCCCCGCAGGCGCGCGCAAGTGGCTGTAAGCCTGCAGAACTAACACGGGGATCGATCTATGTCATTCAGTCACGGTAGGGTTTATTTAGCCGGCTGAATATGTTTTCAGTTTGTTAGACTTATGGACCCATATTTTTAACATTCATGCGGGACAATTGAATATAATATTAAAGAACAATATACAGATGTTGAATTCTTAAAAAAAGGAATTTTATATGGGAAGAACAGCCAATTTTGGAAAAATAACGAGTTGATGACCGTCACGGCAATTGAGTGGTTTACTTATTTTGCTTCGGGGCCCTTTTTTTTTTTTTTTCAGGTAAAAAATGACGTAGTATCCCGACAATTGAAAAAAAAACAACCGATTATCGTCATCGTACGTCGGTTTTTGAATCAGTAGGGAAAATGAGTAAATTTTGTACTGTTAGGACATAATACACGGTGGTCTTTTGGAAAAAAAAAATAATAGCACTTTTGGCAGAGAAGGTCACTGGTACAGACCTTGATTTAACATAGTCGGATTTATATATATCGGTCGCCCCCGAAGAGCAAAATGATATTGTACTGACAGTTGACCTGGTACCTGAAACGTGACACCAAACTATTCATCTCGTTACCGTTTATAAATACAATACGACAAGACAGAAAGCATTCTGTATCTATGTTGTCACAGCGTAATCGATCAAGATGTGAGACTATACATGTGGTTCTGTACAGGTAGGGTAGGACACGATTCTGCTCGATTTGGGCATTGGGGATTTCCAAACGGTAATTTGTGAACCTGCTACATGCATTTACTAGGCAGTCTCGGTCCCAGTGGACATTAAAAAATCATCTCCTTAAACCTTTGTTCAAAAAGATCTTAAATACATGATAAATTAAGAAAAAAATATGAAGTTCACCTCAATCATGCTTCTGTTAAATTTACCTGGCTAACTCAAAACCCAGAAACTTCACCCTGCAAAAAGTAATATCATCAACATAATACACTTGAACATACGGCCTATGGCTACAGAAGCTATTCGCTCTGTAGCCATGCCCACCGATACACTCTAATATCAAACCAGCCCTATTAATTATTTACACCCCAAACCATTGCACTCCTGGTTTTATGACAGGTGTATGTAATGTTCTCCTGCAAGTAGTGTAAGTCGTTCGTCCAATCGATTACTTTAAGCCGATTGAGATGATAGGCGGTTTGAACAGGGTTATCTTTTGAAGTAGAAGTCGAACCACCTCCTTCTTTCTCATCTTCTTGAAAATGTACAATTGCATCCAATAAGCAGGTTATCTGCAAGTTAGAGTCAATGTTGTTAGGTCTCTCAGGTTTTGTGTAACGAGGGTGGTTGACCTGTGAGCATAATCCACAGTTTTACCCCCCTGGGCACTACCTTCAACCACTTTTTCACCTTCCTCGTTATCCACATCTCCAACACCAACCTGTGGTTGCAATTCTCCTGGGATTCACCTTACATTAATTCAGAAATTTTCTCTTCCTCTTGCCCACTAACACAAATCGAATCTCTTCTCGATTTCCCCCCCTGAAAGCTAAATTTCATTTCCTATTGTCCTCTTTCTATACACGTATTTGCAACACATACCTCGTTTTTCATCACAAAACTCCAAACACATTCTTCCTTCCAGATTCCTCCTCCAAACCATTTCCTCCATAACACTAAGAACATTTCACCGCCCTTTGCAAGATTCCATTCATCTGCCAACTCATCACAAAACTGTTCTGTTTTTCTTCACGCTTCCTTCCACATGGGCGCATATCCACGTATCAACCCTCCCGGTACCTCTGTCCTCGAAAAAACCATTAGGAACTGTTTTATCAACATATCGCTCTTTCTCTCACCTCCACTAACCTTTTTACACAATTCCTCGTTCAACCAAGAATCCCACACCCCACCCCAATCCCTCACTATTTCTTCCTGCCCACCACAACGGTCGTTCTTCCCTCTAAAGCCCCAACGATCCTATCCCCCTCCCCATCTACACCTCACCTCCTGCACCCCACACACGGCCACCTTCCTCTTCCTCATTCTTCACTTACCTTACACCCCTTTCCCTTTCAAACTCCCCCATGTTCCAACTACCAACCCTCACCCCGATCCGCCTATCGGACTTAATACCCTCATTACGCAGGCGGCACCTGCGCGACTCAAGTAGATTCCTCGCACCTTCCGTTTTGAGCTGGCAAGGTGGCCGCGGCCCATCCCAACCTTCGGGCTGGTTGTTGCCCTTTTTGTTTGATGTACGCCATTATGATTGTTTTTTTTTTTATTTATTGGAACAAAAATAAATTGGCCGGATGCCCTTCCTGACGTCAATCGCCAACCGTTTTCGTCGGTGGGACGCTAAACCTTGGGCTTCCCGCCCGAACATTTGCAAGGCAGCATGCACCCATTGCTGGAATACGCCGTTGGCTCTCCCGAGTCCGGCGCTCTTGTAGGTATATATTCTTTTTCGTTCTACAAATGGTAACCAGCTACCCTCCTCATAAGCTTTCGTAGTAAACTGATGGGGGTGAGGGTTAGCCGCCGACAAAACTCGGGCCCTGGAACAGATATAGTACTGGTCCCCAAGTTACCAGTAGCAGGCCCTCAAAAGAGAGACCTGAGAAACCTGACCTGACTGAAACACTGAGGTGTGTATAGTTTTCTTATCTTTGTGGGAAGAGTGTGGGTGCGGGGAAAATATTTGAAACCAAAATAAAAACATCGGTACGGTTCTTTTTTTTTCTGGTTGGGAGTATCCTTAATTATGTTTATGAAGAAAATGATGATTCCAAACCTTCTTACCCCTCCTGTAAGCTGTGGTGACGTGTTTCTAGTTTCTTTTTGGGAAGAGTGTTGGTGTTTAGGGATATTTTGAAGAAAAAAAAATCGTATGGTTACGTTGTGTTTTTTTGGGGGTTCTATTTTTTTGGGAAGAGTGTGGGTGCTGGGGAATATTTGAATCAAAAACACCCCCCGTAGGTTGGTTTTTTTGCGGGGGGGGGGAGTAAATCATTAAATTATGTCATATGAATAAAATACTGATTACAAACCAATTATCTCCATTAAGCTTTGGTGAAGTGTTTCTATTTAGTCAGGTGGAATTTTATAGATTTTAAATATTTAACCAAAATTAAAAAAAAATCGTATTGTTAGTTTTTCTGGGGAGTAAGTCTTTAAATTTAATTATGTTATATGAAGAAAATGACTTGATTCCCGAAACCTAATTATCATCCCCCTACCCTGCGGGTCCGGTAAGTATTACCGACGGTTTAGTCTGTGTCACGACTCTGCGAAAGATATTATCTAAATTGGTGACGTGGCGTCGAGAGATTACGGTTATCAGTCCGTCATAGCGAATGTGGGTAAATGAAAACTAAATCTCAAATATCTCCGGAAAACGGTGGGGTTCTATGGAGGTTTTGCATCAAAGGGTCCGGTACATGTGTGGTTTTGAAATGGTATCGTAATTGGTGTCTGAACCTATAGACCTAGCGAGAAGGATTGAACGTTTTTTGGTCGGTGTCGGTTAGACACGGAAAATTTAACACGCAATCTTCTACGGGAGCATACTACATTCATCCCCAAGTTCCCCCCCTGGGGCAAACTACCTCCCACCACCCTTTTTTTTTCATTCACACCTTCGCTCTTATCCCATCTACAACCCCCAACCTGTGTTGCAATTCTCCTGGGATCACCTTAACATTATTCAGAAATGTTCTCTTCATCTTGCCCACTAACACAAAATCAATCTCTGTCTCTTTCCCCATTTCGCTCCCCCTGAGCTAAATTTCAATTTCCTTTCGTCCTCTTTCTAGCACCACGTATTTGCAACACTACCTCCTTTTCCATCACAAACTCCAAAAAACAACATTCTTCCTTTCCAGATTCCTCTCCCTCCCCAAAACCCATTTCCTCCATTAACACCTTCGAAACCTCGATCCTTTTCCCTGCATGCCCATTGAAATCACCAACACTAAGACCAGTTTCACCGCATACTTTTTGGGCAAATCCCATTCATCTGCCAACTCATCATAAAACTGTTCTTTTTCTTCCGCTTTCCTTCCACACTCTCCGTGGCGCATACCACAGATCACCTTTCGAACTACCTCTTCCTCGAAACCAGTAGGACTGTTATCACCATATCGCTCTTCCTTCTCACCTTCCCACTAACCCTTTTCACACAATTCCTATTTCACCAAGACTCCCACCCCCCCAATCCCTTCACTATTCCTGCCCACCACAACGTTACTTTCTTCCCTCGATAACCCTAACCCCCAACATCCTAAGCCGCCCCCTCCCCCTCTACAACCTTACCTCCTCACCCCACACACTCACCTTCCTCTTTCCTCATTCTTCACTTATCTCTAACCCTTTCCCCTTCAAACTCCCCAGGTTCCAACTACCACCCTCACCTGAGCCCCATCCGGGCTTAATACCCTCCAATTAGGCAGGCGGCACCTGCGGGACTCAAGGTGATTCCTCGCACCTTCCCTTTTGGAGCTAGGCAGGTGCCGCCCACCCCACCTTCGGGTTGGTTGGTTGTGGCCCCATTTTGTTGTTTGTGTTTTTATTTTTATGTTTTTTTTTTTGTTTTTTTGTTTTGATGACGGCATAAGGATTTATTGTAACCAAAATAATTGACCGGATGCCCTTACCTGACGTCATCCAACCGTTTTTCGGCGGTGGACCTAACCTTTGGCTTCCCCGCCCAAACATGCAAGCCAGCATGCAACACATTGCTGGTTGACCGCCGTTGGCTCTCCCGAGCCGGCGCTTTTGTAGGTAGATATTCTTTTTTTTCATTTCTACCAGGTTAACCAGCTACCCGCCTCATAAACTTCGTAGTAAACGAGGGGGTGAACTGTTTTATGAAGCCGGGCCGACAACCGCCCCTGGAACATATAGTACTGGTTACCAGGTTACCAAGTAGCAGGCCCTCAAACGTATACCTGAGAACCTGACCCTGACTGAAACAACTGAAGTGTTTTATATTTTCTTTGTGGGAAGATTGTTGGTGCCTGGGAAATCTTTGAAAGCCAAAATAAAAACAATCGTACTGTTATTTTTTTTTCTGTTGGAGTAAGTCCTTATTATGTTATATGAAGAAAATGACTGATTCCGAACTTAATTACCCTCTTGCTGTGATGAAGTGTTTCTATTTTCTTTGTAGAGAGTGTTGGTTTTCGGGATATTTGAAGGAAAAAACTCGTATGGTTAGTTTTTTTTTGGGGGGGTCTATTTTCTTTGTGGGAATAGTGTGGGTGATGGGGAAAATTTGAAGCCAAAAAAACCCCGTATGGTTAGGTTTTTTCCCCAGTGGGGGGGGGGAGTAAATCTTAATTATGTCATATGAAGAAAATGACTGTTACAAAACCTAATGATCTCCATTAAGCTGTGGTGAAGTGTTTCTATTTTCTTTGTGGAAGAGTGTTGGGTGCAGGGATAGTTTAAAACACCCAAATTTCACAAAAAAGATCTATGGTTAGTTTTTTTTCTGGGAGTAAGTCCTGAAATTTAATTATTTATATGGATGAAGAAAATGACTGATCCGAATCCCTAATTATCCCCCTACGGCGGTCCGGTAAGTATTACCCACCGGCTTAGGTTTTCTGTGTCACAGACTGCGAAAGATATTAATCTAAATTGGTACTACTACAAAAAAAAAAGGGAAGTGTGGGAGTATCGCTAGGAGCCTGAGCGCGAGAGATTAATCGTTTCAGTCCTTCAAGCGAATGTGTTGTAAATGAAAAGTAAATACTCACATATCTCCGGAAAACGAAGGGGTTCTATGGAGGTTTTTTTGCATCAGAAGGGTCCGTTACTATGTTTGTTTGAAAATGTACGTAATTGGGTATGACCTATAGAACCATAGCCGATAAAATTGACGTTTTTGTCGGGGGTTTTTTTCGGGTAGACAAACGGAAAAGTTAAACAACGCAATCTCTTACGGTAGCATCATTTTTTCCCACGCCTTTCGTATTTTTCCATTTGAGAATTTTCAAACACTTGATTTCATTTACGCTAACTTGTTTTTTTTCAACTTTTAGAAACAGGAATTAATTACTACACAGGAACCGCCGTATTACCTTCCCCCCCCTTAAGCTGTGGTAACGTAGTTGTTTTCTATTTTTGGTGGGATGTGTAGAGATCAGTGGGAAGAGTATTTGTGCTATGGAATATTTGAAGCCAAACAAATCGTATGGTTATTTTTTTTCGGTGGGGGGGGGAGGTCCTAATATGTTATATGAGAAATCGGACTGATTCCAAACCTATTGTCTCCCCCTTAGGCTGTGGTGAAGTGTTCCTATTTTCCTTTGTGAGAAGAAGGTTGGGTGCCGGTGAATATTTGAAGCCAAAATACAAAAAAATTCGAAGGTTTATACCGTGTGTCCCAAAAAAAGCAACACTTGGGCAGGAGCCTAAGTTTTACAAAAGCACGTGACTACTTATTCTTGTTGTAAGGTAAAGATGGGACTGTTAGCTATATCCCTGAAAAGTTCATAAAAGGTAGATTCAAGATTTTTTAAGATATGACCCCAGGAAATTCAAGTAACCTGCCCAGGACCAATTTAACTAAATTGAGGCGCTATTAACTACAAAATACCGGGCACTGTTACGTTTTGCGCAAGAACCACCAATAAGAAATTCTCTAAGTCCCAACCACCATTCCTTTTTTAAGACAGTGCTGCAACAGATATTAAACATATGAAGTTTCCATTGGTAATAACAGCTAAAACATGCATTTTAACCAACTTAAAAGATCAAATAGGAATGTATGATCAACACACAACTCGTCGTATTGTCCAAATAGACAGCATTGGATTAGAGGCTAATCAGTCATTAATTTTGTGACGGCACACAAAGAGTTATTTTAACCCAAAATTAATGACAGAAGGTAATTATACTGATATGACATAGGTTTACTTTCATAAAGTGAGAATGTAACATTTTTTTCAGTAACAAGCAAGTTGCAGGCCAACGCATTATGTAACATTGTATTCAGTAACCAAGCAAGTTGAAGCCAAACGCATTTATCATTTTGTGGAGTGTCTATGGAGCTTAGTCAAGTTTATACATCTTGAAACATATTTTCACCAATAAATTAAGTTTTATCATTACAAAAGTTAAGTAATGAGTATGTAAATGCAGTCATTTGACCCAGTAGAAGTGTTCTGCAAGAAATTTGGGCTATTAATAAATGTGATTGCAATCAAATGTTATTGCAATTCTGTTTATTCATGCCAGTTTTGGGTTATACCAGCTCCTCATTTTTGTTAAATAGTTCTGCGGGTACTTGATTGTTGGGTCATTTCTTAAAAACTAGGGACTCTTACCGTTATGAACTTTTAAGGGATTTAAGGTAAACACTCCCATCTTACCTGGCAACAAGAGAAGTAGTCACGTGCTTTTGTTCAAAACTTTATGGCGCTTGGTCACCAAGTGTTGCGTTTTTTTTTTGGCACCACGGTACTATATAGATTCCCGGGGATTGTGGAATAGCTTCTACTTTTTTGTAGGTGGAGTATGAATGAGGGATTAGTATTTATAAACAACTTTAGTTCCGTGTTTTGTGATCCATGTGCACTATAGCCATGATAGCCACCCCTGAGCAGTTGTGCCATTCACAGTCCCAATCAATGGTCAATTTAAAGCATAAACCCTAGAATATTCAAAGAAAGCGCAAACTAAATCCGGAATAGTTTCAGTGAACTGAAAGTAGGTGAAAG